>JBAJNP010011550.1:0-14594 GCA_036877545.1 Yasuhikotakia modesta | reverse complement strand
TTTCTGTAGTTTAAATATGTATGAAATAAGAACCTCACTGAGAGACAGTTTGCTATAATTATAGATAGTTCTGCTTCTATTGTGAAGAAAAACAATTAATACCCATTAAAGAGAGAGAGTCACGCACAAGCCATGCAGAGTTACAGTGTCCCATAGCTAGTGTCTGATTACTACGACTTGTTTTGAAATGACTCTAATTGGAATCCCTGTGTCGCCAGATTTATGCAATTATCACCCACTTGTCTCTATAAACGTGACTGACACAAACTTAACATTCAACTCATTAGCACAAATCTTATTGTTTGTATGTCTTCTCTTAAATCTGAAGCAATGAGAATACAATACATATGCTCTCTGTGTTAGTGCAGAAAAAACAGACCAGAGCTGTTTATTAGCTTTGCTTCACTGAATGTGGCTCTTTAAGGCTATGAATAACTCCATTTGGATAATCGTGAAGTGTGTTTGCACTTGTGGGAGGCCCAAAGAGAGTTGTTAAAAAGGGTCAAAAACAGTGTGGGTATTATAAGTTATTTAAATGCAGCCTGCGCAAAAATCAGCCTTGGAGAGTTTTGAGGACGCACACACAATAACATATCAATAACTTGATATGCAGCTGTGAGTCCCAACATTAACTCTGAATGTTGAGAATAAAACACTGGCTTATGTAGTAGGTGCTCTGGACTGCCTACTTGTGTAAATAATAAAACAGCACGCATTATTCTACACCATAAATGTTTCAACTGTAGCACGCTACACTGACCTGACTGTAGTCACTTGACCACATTGTGTTTAATTCAGCAAACAAAGTCCAGTTTTGCAAATAAAATGAGGATAATGAAATATGGATGAGAATAATGAGGTAATAATGAGAAAAAGGTTCAAATTGTGGCAGTTTATCCAACACACTAGGGTAGGTCAATTGTGGGATACAGTATCGCATGCTGTATGTTCTGATGTAAACTGCATGGCAAACATACATCATATACCGATTCACACAATATATCGGGGCAAAAGTAAGACCAGCGTATTAGTATGCGACCCTGAACATAACCAATAACAATTCACTGCCACAATTGCGGAATTACAGCCAACGGGCGTTTCAGAAATGTAAATCTTTCTCCATCCTTACTTCCTTTTACTTCCATTATCTTCTTCTTCTCATTCAATCCCTGTTAATCCACTTCCTGTCTTTTTCTCCAATAAGCTTTTCATCCATTTTCTAAACACACGTTTCCCAGTATCTTCCCTCTCCAGGTTTGTCCAGATTCTCTCTTTAAGTTCTTTTTCACTCTTTCTTTCATTCTCATCTATCACCACAGAAGCAGCAGGAGACATGCAGGCTTATATCGACATCCAGGTGTGTTTGCGTTTGGGCTGTCAATCAAACCCTTGTGTTCCAGACTGAAGGACAAGCCCTCATCTGCAGTGGTGTGGTAAGTGCTGCAGGTAAAGATTTTGTTGGTCATTCTGTGCCAATTTAATTTTGCAAAAGGTATCTCTGGCCCGCTGGAGCAGGTAATGCTGCAAGCCTGACTGTGTGTGAGAACTGGGGTGTGATTTAAAAGCTCCCTGTGTTTGAGTGCCATATCTGCTAAAGGTTTATAGGTTTATAATCTCAACAGCAGATCAGAAACACATGAGGTCTTTGTTTGTGTGTGTGGATCACGCGCGTACAGGGACCCCTCAAGGCTTTATGAGGCAATTATATTATAGCTGAACTAGCCAGTTTTTACTTCGCACAGAAGCCACAAATGGGCTGCAAATATAGTGCGAGTTCACACAGCTGCACACAGGTATGGATTCACAATCCATATGTCAACATTCAGCAGAAAAACTGCTCTGTAAAAATGGAGGGAGTTTGTGGTGTTTTGTGTTACGAGTAAAACTATTAGCAGGAACCGTTGCCTGACAGATGTGATAAGTGGACGAACTACAGTCACCCCTTCACAACACGTCGCACTTCTCCGCCGCTCTCCATTAATCTGTATCTCCTCATGCAATCAGGACCACAGAATGAACGAACAGAAGTTGAGGGTGACACACAGAGAGAGGTAAGTAGAAGAGAATTATGGGTAAATTGAGAAACGCTGAAAGTGCTACTGATTCTGAGAGAGAAAAGAGATGGAGAGAGAGGCAATACGAGCTGTTTTATGTACAGACTGGAGAAAGACATACATTTATGAAAGGCAATTGACACTTTCACACATATAAATAACACACCATAAGCCTCTACTGCACAGTCTTATCTATAATGTTTAACATCTTATGGGCTGTTTATGGCCGTGTTGTTCAAAAGCAACGATTTCGTTTGGGTCACTCATCAAATAAACGCATAGAAATGGAAAATCAAGTGGGTTTCCTTCTTTGAGAGGATAAGATCATTCACCACAAAAACTGGGTAAGTGAATGTACCATAAAACATTGTAAAACCATTAAGTTTGGTGTCTTCATAAAACAAGGGGCTACTAAAACGGATGAACGGCTGGAAGAAATTTAACAACAGTCTTGCAGTCCTGACCGTAAACCAGGCTTAACAGATTCTTCTAAAACATTAAGATTACAAAATAAAGTTTTCAGCATGTTTTTTAGACCCAACGCTACTTTTTTAAAAACACTTGAATGGCCCTTATGAGCCTCTGTAGACCTGCTGAGTGATGCAATCCAGTTTAGTATGTATTACAGACACTGAAACTTTAAGACTGAATTCTGGTAAAGATATCTTACCTATTATCAGGTTTTCCATCTGCCTGGCCTGATCATTATGGGTCTAAGCTGTGCAAAGCTTTCATGCTACTGTATTTTTTATGATCACAACTGAACACAATGGAAAACAGCTGCTCTTGAGTTTCTCTATTATATGGACATATATCAGGGTTGGTCATCAGGTTGGAGCTAAACTCTGCAGGACACTGGCCTTCAGGAGCAGGGCTGGACACCCCTGGGAGCTAATTGTCTCCAGTTGTCACCAATCACCTCATCACACACACACACACACACACACACACACACACTGACCTGTTCTGGTTTCCTTTCCAGTCTCCTCGATTAGGTCCATCCTTGTTCCCCAGTCTCCACGAATACTATCTACAACAAAAAAAGAAGTTGTTTCAATAACTGTTCAATGTGTGTGTGTGACTATTTGTACTCACACACACTCATTTTTAATGATGCATGTACATGTGTGTGTGTGTGTGTGTGTGTGTGCATTTCCGCTGAGGAAATGGATAACAATCATTGCAGTCGTCACGGTGATGATGTTACACTACACAGAAAAACATCTGGTACATTTCTGGTTCAGTGTTAGCATTCAGACTCCCATCAGACTCCCATCGGAACTTCATGTTGTATAATTGCTACTAACATTATGTATCTAAAACGGTACCTTTAAAAATCATAAATATAAGCACAGAAACTTAATGTGACAATTCATATTGGTGAATTTTTCAAGCACTCGAAGTCGACATCATAACACACAAAACCTGGATTCAAACAAGCACATGATGGAACTGGAGAAATCTGGTGTGGAGTTTCAGATCCCCAGTTGAAAATGAGCGTTAATAATTATTGATCAGATGTTTGCAGGTGATCTGCAGTCCTCTAAAGAATCAATAGATGTGAAGAACTATCAGTTCTGATCTGTGAAGAAACAGTTACTTAATGTTGAACAGTCTTGTTTTGCTCTGCTCAGCTCTCAGCTTAAAATGATAAGTTCTTAAAATGATAATGTACCATTCAATGAACTCTGATTCACTGGCCTCAAATCAATATTAATCTTTTTGATCTGTAGAGTTTTTTAACATTTTAATGGTGATTTTCATTATGCAGGTCAAACTTAAACAAAAAACCCACCTTTTATAGGTTCCAGTGTAACTCTGTACAAACCTCAAAAATGATTCAAGTTTTGAGGCAAAGTTCTGCTGGACTATTAACAGCATGACAGAAACCCTGAGGTTATACAGCTTAATAATTATACAAATATGTATATTTGTACAAGTACAAGAGTTTTAAATAAAAAAAAATCTCTAATGAGCATTAAACATGACAAGCTTATGCAAATGTTACCCTGTCTGTCTGTTACTCTATTCATCATTTCATTTTGACTGTCAAACATTAATTCAGTTAATCCAACCAGACAGAAATTCAGACATGGATCTCTGAAAACTAAGTGATAAAACCTCCTAATTACTTCATCTTTTTAAGACAGACAGATGTTACAGAGCGAGAGTAAATGTACGAAGAGGCACTTACAACCAACACTTAAACATCTCATAATGTAAACTGATGTGTTTCTTGTACTCTGCTCTGAACAGCTAAAATTACTGAAGTATTGTGAAAACAAAGAGATCGGAGGAGAAATGGTCTTTGTAAAGTTTGAAGCTGCAGTTGAAACGTTTGCCTCTCTAGCGCCATCTGTGTTTGAAATGTAACATTGCGGGTTATTGACATTATATGGGTTGGGCTGCTGCACAGATAAATGGCCTCTGAATGGCTTTATCTGTTGAGCCAAAAAAGACCATCTCTTCCTCGGTCTTTACATCCTTCACATCTCGTTCAACACTTCTTGTTTTTGACAACAGGTCATTTTACAGATGTCACAAAACTTTTGTCGCTTAGAACTTTCCAGATTAAGGTCAGCAATCTAGATGAAAGATTTGAAGAGATTCGAAGCAACTGTTCACAGAACACAAGCTATAAATGCTCAGCAACCAAAATATCAGTGACTGAGGTAAACAGAAACCTAACAAAAAATCTAAATGAGCAACTAAGGAATTTTTGTCCTTCATGCATGCAGTCCTGAGCTCATGGCTTGACATAGTTGTACGGACACCACAGATGTATTGGATCAGACGTCTGTGAAATTCTCTGAGTGCTGAAGAGATAAAGCCAATAACTCCAATGAGACATTTAACCCTTCATAAACCGGACAGGTCAAAAACAACAACAACAATAAAAGAATTTAATATCTCAACCCTGACAGACTGAGACACGAAATGGCTTCACATAAGTGTGTGAATCCACACAATCTACACCAAAAGTACAAAACACATTTTATTGAGACACCTAATTAACAGAACTTTACTATTAAAACGTTGAGGTGATCAGCTTTTCAAGTATCATGTTTATATTCCTGTCTTCAGTGTATTTAAAATAATGTTTTAATAATGTCAAACACACAGGCATGCTGGGAAATTTTTATAAAAAGCTCATTAAGCTGTGAAAATAGCAAAGCCTCCGAACACTAAAACTGCTAGAAACTAGAAACAGCCGCAAAACATACAGATTTATCTTTAAATAAAACATTTCTAATTTCTAATAACTAATTTCAACCTTCAAATCACATCTGTGACTCAACACTCTCATCCTCAACACACACACTGAACACACACATCACCCTGCTGATGAAATCCAGCCCAACAGGGCGATGGAAAGAGTTTCTCACACCCAGCTGAAACCACCACATGAAGTGAATGTCAGGACCAAGGACAGCGGCTGTGTGCCGTTCACCCTCATTGTGGAGCTCAGGTCATAAACCAGCCGTCATGAGTCTGCAGGAGACTGTGTGATGTGTAACTCATCCACATGTTATTTAAAGCCTTTTAAACATGAACAATACTAATGACTCTTCATTAGTATTGTTAAGCAGTTAAACCGTATAATAAGGTTAAACGTCCAAAATGTCCATGCAGAGGAACCATGTGTCATGAGTTGCACACACACACACACACACACACAGCATATGTGCAGCTAGTTTTAAAGTGACATATCCTTGACCCTATTTTCAACATTTTACATTCTTAACTCCACCACCTGGAGTGCATGTCTGAATGCAAGTGTGTGTGTGTGTGTGGTGACAGGTAAAACTGTGTGACACATTTGTGATCTTTTTATGTGCGTTACGCAACAAATTCAACCGGACATCTTAGCAAGCAGCCCGTAAACATAACAGAGTATTTCTCAGGAAAACAAATACCGCATACAAAATGCAACACACACACACTTCAGTGATGTGCTTTAACCTTTCAGAGAACAAACAACAGACACCGTAAGAGGTTTGTCGTGCAACAGTAACAAACACTCTGCTCAGATGAAGAGGATTCAAGTAGGTGCTTAAGCAGCGCAGGAAAAGCACTGCAATTTCAGAGACGAGCACATGTGATATAACCATCAGCTCCGACTGGGATAAAGAAACTGAGACAGAAGGGTTGTTATGGGATAGTATTTGCTCAATGTGATGAAGAATGATGAACACTGATTTGAAAAACAGTGCGTTTCATGACAAACATCAAACAGGTCATAACAGTAACAATAACTTATTGTATTCACACAATCGCTCAGTTGTTCTACAATCATAAGGACAATTAATTTATTGTTATTTTTTGTATTATTAGACCTCACTAAAGATGTAAGGCACCATATTACAAACTCATAAGATTGGGTATTGAGGCTAATGTGGAATGTAATGTAAGATGTGATATAGGTTGTGATATCACTGAACAAACTGTTCCTTGGCAACAGTCAAATGCAAATCTATAATTCAGGATGCATACAGCCTAAACAAAAACATTGATACCATTTTAATCCTGACTGTCCAATCACAGCATGCCAATCTAAAACCTGCTCTGACATAAATTCAAATCATAACCATTATAAATGTCACAAAGAGTCCAGTAATCACAAACACAGGGGCTGGAAGGATTTAAAATAACCCATAAGGCCTTTCTTTCACTCTCTAACTACAGTGATAAAGAATTAAACAGGTTGAACAGACTGGTTTAGAAGTCAAACAGTAAAACAGAAGTTTCACACAGATCATTTTAGGCCAAAGTTATTTTAGTTCCCACAGTTTGTCTTTCAGCGCAACAGAGGAATTTCACAAGAATTGGAAACTGTGTCACGCTGGGATGAGTCTATATACTATAGCTTAGTGACTTTTTATCAGAATAAATTGTTTTATTGAACACTTCCTCCTTTTCTCTGCATTTTTATGAGACCTTAATATATAATACACATAAAAATATTATAAACTGCACTTGAGGTCTCTGCACAAGTTCTGCTGTTGTACTGTGTTTTATATACAGACGTTGGTGGAGAGTTTTGCAACATTCACTTATTTTTATAATATAGTAAAAATATAGTAAACATTTTATGGAAAGTAAAAATCTGATGACCTCTCAACGGCACAATATATTTACATATTTATTGCTTTAATCCAAAGTCACAGTTACAGCGGATTAACCGTAAGTGTGTTTTATTAGTTTGTGTTCGACCTGGGAAGCAAACTTAAGGTGTTGAGTTGCTAGCATCCATAGATCTCCAGCAACACAAGAAAGCTAAACGTGTGAGATCACTTTCTGTGTCAGTCAGATGGCTGCGTCTGTTTAAGTGGGCGGTTCTCGGTCGCTTTAAAGATGCAAAAAGTACAAGATCTTTTGCTGCAGTCAAAACAACAGCTAAGAAGTCTTAGCAAATGTCTAGGTGGGAGTTTCTGTGCGGTATATAACCAAGGACAGCAGGCCACAGTGGGAAAAAATATTCATTAACTTCAAGTTGTGTATCCTCTTGAGTTTCACCTGTGAGTGTCCATGTGAGACCTCCAGAGGGGACAGAGTCTGGAACTGAGGAGAACACAAACATCCACAATTCAAGCGTTTGAAAAATCAAATATCTCCTGTTGTGTGTGTGGGGAAAAAACAGATGCATGCGCTATTTTCCAGAGGCATCAGTCAGTGTGCCGTGCAGAATCGGTCAGTTGGTGATTTCAATACTGCAAACACGCTTAAATGAATGCAGCATTCATACACTGTTGAGCACTGACTGTTCATAATTCACCCAGTTTTTCAGCCAAACTTAAACAAACATTAATATAGATTTCACTATTAAAAAGTAACTACATATTTTAAAGCTAAGCGTTACTAGAGCTTTGTTTGTGTATTTTATATTTGATGGTTCCAGTGATAAACTGTAACCCTTTGTCCTTTAATATGTTGATAATATTTCACAAAACAAAAGTATCTGTCTGGTGACGCCTTTAAAGATGATTTACATAAAATCAATAAAGAAAAATGCAAATACATACATTTTTAAATGTAAAGCTCTCAAGCCTGAAGAACATAAAAAAATCCAGCCCTTTATAACAGCCTCTTATTTTGCAAGTAGGACTGGAGAGTTTATACACATTTTAAGTGCCCTGCAGTGTTTGTTCCTGTACAACAGCTGGAAAATTTCTTAAGTAGTTTAGAATTTATGTTATGAGACTAATAGCTCTTTGTGCACAAGAACTCATTTCAGTGACTGTACTGCAAGAGGACACTGTGACCTTTTATCTTCCTCCAAGACATAAACAACACTCCCTCTCTCTCTTCTTCGCCCTCTCTCTTTCTCTCTCTCTCCCTCCCTCAGCCATCTGTGACACGATGACTTGGCTCGGTAACACCCGGTCTCACCTGTATCAAAATCTGTCCAAGGTGGATCAGAGAAACGGAGGACAACTTATGTTATCAAATCTGCCCTCTTTAGTATTCTCCAGAGAGATGGATTTTCACACATGGAGAAAGTTACATGATACTGTATCCTAACTAGAGACTTTCTAAAATGATTATTCAGCTTATCAGTTTGCCCTTGAGTCACAAATGACTTGGCAACTTTGACTCGTATAAAAGGCAGTTTATGTACTAAAAGCCAATTTCGACTAAATGCTCAAATTAAAGTAATTAAATGGAATTCTTTGATGAAAGGAGATCAGGGAGAATTTTAACTTGATTATATTTATTTCCTCACAGAGGCAGAAACCGTCTCTCCTTCAGGTTACATACGGTTCATTTGTGAGCCTAATTTAAAAGCAATATTACATAAAATATTTATTCCTGAACACAACAGTTCCTCTGGACCAAAGACAGAGTCCTGTGTGTCAGTGTGGGTTTCCTAGGGTCCCTTTGTTTTCCCCCAGTCCAAAAACATGCAAGGTAAGTCTAATTGGAACAAAACCTGTGTGTCCTGTAATAGACTGGCCATCTACTGAGTGTGTACCTGCCTGTGTTTGGAGATGTTTAATAAATGAAATTGTGAAACATCAAACACATCTAATATGAGTTTTAAACTGCCCTGGTCTGTACCACACTACAGTGTTTGTTTACCACTAATGAGTCTATGCTTAAGCATAGAAACACATATCATGTGAAGGGCACTGGTCCGCTTGACATCATTTAGCATTTAAATTAGTTACGTGTGAATAAAAATGCAGGACGAGGGCGGAAAGGACAGATCGGAGCTCACCTCAAGGTAATGATGTGGGTCACTCACATACACACTTCAATTAAACAGACACAAGCACGGCCCAAGGGGACCTTTAATGATCACAAGCCAGCAAGACTCAATACAAATCAGCTTTGAGAAGAGCAGAACCTGAGGGCAACTTCTGCTGTTCCTAACAGCATTGTCACATATCCCACCTACACATATGAACACACAGCGAGCGCAGGGCAAACAACAAACACACTGATGTCAGACAGGTCGCCAAATCACACGTGCTTCGTACACACAGGAATAGATGCTGACGTTCAGAAACATATGCAACATTTAAATGCACATTGGTTTCACTGTTAATGTGAGTACATGCTATACAAATGTTGATGATATTTCCCCACCCAAACCTAACTCACAGAAACCTGTTGATAACATGAGAATGAAAACAAAATATTATTTGGCCCATTTTATGAGAATGTCAAATATCGACAGCCCCTTAAATTGTTTTCAACATGTTTTGTTATATTTGAAGACATTTCAGAATAATTTGGCTCTCTCAAGCACTGCCAAAGCCTGGACTCTCTCTCTCTCTCTCACACACACACACACACACACACACTTCCAGCTGGGATGCCCATGAGAAAAAGGATTTCCACAAATAGGCAAACCACCAGAGAGAATACATACTGAGAACCTGACATTACAGGTGTTGTTTTGCCTTTCTGTGGTTCTCTATTTAAACAGAAGACAAAAAGTTCAGCACACAGTAGCTTTAAAACTAAATATCACCATTAGCTCAATGGTTAAAGCATTTAATGGGATCACTGTTTACTTTGCTAACCAACTGCACTTTTGCTAACATTCTCTCCCCATTTCTGAGCAAGCATTTGAAGTGTTGTTTATAATTCAGCGGTTTATGTCACAATTAATGGACACTCATTAGAGCTCAGTGCACACTTAACTTCTGCAGCCTAATATCTCAGACCCGTGACAGCTACAACACACTCACACAAACTGCTCTCATAATACCACCATGTTCCTTAACAGCAGTGAAACTCATTTTCGGTCAGCAGTCTTATTTTACTTGCAGATGAGCACAAACATGATAAGCGACCCTCATTACCACATTTCTTTACTCTTATTTTAGGAGATAAATGTCCTTTTCTCTTACTGAATGTCATCATCTGGTGATGAAAGATATCAGAGAACAGTTGGAAGTTTTAAATGAAATGTCAAGAACTGGATTTAATTGGAGACCTCTGACAGATCGTGGAAGATCAATCATTCCTCGCCCACTTTTCTCATCCTGAGCTGAATTTTCCAGCATGAGGTTATATATCGTGCAGTTAACACGGTTTGGGAAGGTGATGCGGAAACTATAGATGTATGTATTCTGACAATAACGCATCTCCCAGCTGACTGACCGCACAACGCCAGTGTTACAACAGTGACATCCAGCGAGCGCACATCCCAAAAGCGATAGTTTTGCAATAGTTCATAGCCTTATTCAACCTCCTGAGCACGTTATTCCGACAGCGTACATCAGTCTTACACAACAGAACCGGATTTTCCTCGTTACATCGCCTGAGTCTTTTGCGCACCTGATGTTTTGCGCACTGGGTCTTTGCGCGCAGCACTTTTCAGATACCGTGAGATGATGCAAAAGAAAATAACATACAGAAAATAACATACAAAATAACGCTAAAGGTTGTAGGACAGTTCAGTGGTTCTTTCTCTCCGTCTGGTTGTCCAGGGGCGGGGCGGCGCTCCATCAGTTTAATGTTGGCAGCACGTGGATAGTTGAGTCCCGGGCGGGCAGGGCGCGCGGTGTTTCGCTCGGGTGGCGAGAGCACAAGGATGCTGAGAGACGCCCGTGAAAGGACGATCGCGTCCCGCGGATGTAAGAGACGGAGTCCGGAGGCGATGATTACCACAAACTCATAACGGGATGGTCTGTCTTTACGAAACCATCTCGCCGGCTGATGGGGGTTGCGCGGAAAAGCCAGAAATACGCGAACGGGAGTAAAACGAAAATCGAAGGTAAGAAGGAAAAAAGAAGAAACTGCTACTGATTTAGGAACTGGGAATTTTCCAAATCAATATGGATAACTTAAGCTTTTCAAACCAATTGGACAGCTACATTGACACCAATTATACATCCACTGGGAATTCCACAAGTCTTTATTCTCTCGCTGCCGTTGTGGGGCTCGCGGGGCTGGTGAGCTTTATCATCTTGTTTACTATAGTGGGAAATGTGTTAGTTGTAATCGCCGTTTTGACGAGCAGAGCGCTGAAACCGCCACAGAATCTGTTCCTCGTGTCTCTGGCCAGTGCAGATATTCTAGTGGCCACCCTGATAATGCCCTTCTCTCTGGCTAATGAATTAATGGGCTACTGGTTTTTTGGAAAAGTTTGGTGTGACATTTATTTAGCCCTGGATGTTCTGTTCTGCACATCGTCTATTGTTCACCTGTGTGCCATAAGTCTGGACAGGTACTGGTCTGTGACACAGGCAGTAGAGTATAACTTAAAGCGGACACCTTGTAGGGTGAAGGGCATGATTGTGGTGGTCTGGCTGATCGCAGCTGTCATCTCCTTCCCGCCCCTCATTTCTATGGACCGGAATAACAAGGATGAATCGCAGTGCCAGCTGAACGATCACACGTGGTACATCCTTTACTCCACCATCGGGTCGTTCTTCGCACCGTGCGTCATCATGATCCTTGTTTACATCCGAATTTACCAGGTGGCGAAGACGAGAACCCGAAACATGTCTGAAAAGCGCCGTGACACAGATGGAGGATCAGGAACGCCACGGCTGGAAAACGGGTTGAGCCGGGAGGATTCCAGGCGAGAAAACGGGCACTGCTCCTCACCTGGAGAACGCAAGCCAGGCGAAGACGATCCGGATGCTGAGCTGGAAGACAGCAGCTCCTCTGACGAGAAGGCCAAGCGGACGCAGAACGAGACGGCATCCACACGGAAAAATCGACGATTCAGCCGCAAAAACAGCTCCAGTTCCAAACATTCCAGCCGCAAGTCACGTGCCAGCAGCAAGTCTCTGGACTTGTTCTCCTCACGCAGGAAGAGGAGGAACACCATTTCCAGGAAGAAGATCTCACAGGCACGAGAGAAACGCTTCACCTTCGTTCTGGCTGTGGTGATGGGCGTGTTTGTGGTCTGCTGGTTTCCATTCTTCTTCAGCTACAGCCTGTATGGGATCTGCCGTGAACCCTGCGCCATTGACGAAACCCTCTTTAAGTTTTTCTTCTGGATCGGTTACTGCAATAGTTCCCTCAACCCTGTCATCTACACCATCTTCAACCAGGACTTCAGACGAGCTTTTCAGAAGATCCTGTGCAAGTCTTGGAAAAGGTCTTTTTAAAAGCACAATCACAGCATTCAGTGCATTAACAGGTGGTTGACATGACAAAAAAAGCGTTTGGATATTCACAAAACGGAGACATTTCTCAGAAGTAAAACTGTCTCTGTGTCATTGCATTGACAATCTGTACACAACAGTGACATTTATATTATTTCTCTTCTTTGTTGTATAAGGCTTTATCTTTAATGACATCAGATGATGGCCACATGGGTGGTACCTAAAACTAAAAATGCTACAGAAAAGACCACCTGAACTTGGAAGCACTGCGCTACATTAGAGAAAACAAGCTTATCTTTACGATGGCTGCAGGCACTCTTAAGTTATCAGGAGACATTTTTATGATGACTTGCACATATGGCTTGTCTCATTGTGACCGGAGAGCTATGGACCATGAAAGCTGTTTCCTTTTTCTATAATGACTCAAAAGAAAGAGGAAAAATAGCAGAAAACATACAGTTTCTTTCCAGAGGTGTGAGGAGAAACGGACAGTCCTGGTTAGGTAGACTCTGGTTTGGTTTTCCCCTCAGAAGGTTGTCAGTAAATGACAGATGAGAGAGCTGCCCTGGTGTGTTGCGTAGCTCTTCTCCAGGGTGCAAATTCCTGACTGAGCAGGGCTGTAACAAACTGTTCTTAACTGTCCTTCAGTGAAATTAATCACTGCATTGCTGCTCTCTAAGATATGAAATGCCATAAAAAGATACAAAGAGCTGTTTACTGGAATAGACTTACAAGGAACTCTTTTCAATGACGAGAAAGGACAATTTATTTATTTATCTACACAATTTATTTATCATATTCTAATCTAAATAAGCTTTGTGGCTGTGCTCGTCTAATGTCATAATAATATATGAAGCTGTACATTTGTAAGGGCAGAAGATTTTTGCTTATTATTTTTGTTCAATTGCTTTTGTATATTATGAAACATCTGCTTCTCTACTTTTCTATCTCATAATACTTGTGATATCTTTAAAATGACTGGCAGGTCACTACAAGCACAGCTCAAGATCAAACTAAACTGAACAAATAAACGGATTGTTGTTCTCTTGGATTCACTTTCTACTGTGAAAGTGTTTTAAAAAACCACCAGCTTCATTTTCAGCCTGTATGTCTCTGGTGGTCTTAACATATAATTAGAAATGGCTGCTTGTTAATAAAGTATGTTTTGAAGTTTTGTAATTCTGTGGGTACAAGAGCTCAAAACAGACAAAATAAAGACAGAATTAAAACAAATGGTTTATAATTGTCCTGGACTGTTTCCAGTAATTGATTTGTAAATGACTACTGGTGCAACAAACACTATAACATTATTTCTCTATGAAGAAAAACACAGAAATGCCATACAATAAAATGTGGCGGAGAAATGACATCTGTCCATCCATCCATCCATCCATCCATCCATCCATCGAAATGTAGGCTTTGGGTTGTGGCCCCCTTCAGACCCTTCTAAAACGAAACAACATTTTAGATGCTGTAGATAGAGATTAAAACACAAGCTGTTTATTCACCACAGAAGCTGTTAGCATATGGTCAAAAAAGGTAAATGGAATTTAATGGAGTCATAATGTTAAAATCTCAGTGACCCGTCTTGTAAAGTTCTAATGAAGTTGGACAGGAAACAGCTGCCGAGTCTCAGGAGGAAGGTGGGCATGGCCTGCACTGTTATTTAACAATAGGCTAAACTTCTAAATAATTAACTGTACACACACATATTTTCTTATTCTATAACACACACCGTCCTTATATTAATATTATATAACTAATTATATTAAGTTATAAAGTCTTATATTAAGTTAGAAAGTCTATCATTACAAAATTATAAGACGCTTCATAGGAAACAACAAAAATATTGTTTGTTTTGTAGCAGAAGAGCAAAGAATTTAGTTCTAAAAAATCTAAAGTCTGACTTTTAATTTTAAACTGCTTGAAAATGAAAAAGAAAAAAGTCAATTTTTGTCTGTCATTAATA
>JBAJNP010011548.1:0-14598 GCA_036877545.1 Yasuhikotakia modesta | reverse complement strand
GTGTAATGAATCTAAAATATATGAAAGTCTAATGTTTATCAGTACATTACAGAAAATAATGAACTTTATCACAATATGCAAATTTTCTGAAAAGGACCTGTACTTGGGTTACAGTACCCTCAGAGAGGCTCTTGACTCACTGAGTTTTCAATAGACATGAAGGTCAAATTACTTTCTTTCTCCCACACCTTTAGTACACAAAAATAATGTCTTGTTTGAGATTTGGTTGATAAATATAGCATTATCTAAGCTATTAATAACTTCTTTCAGAGTTGGCATATGGGCAAGGCAGTTTGAAGAATACATTGTACCATTTATTGAGTAAATATTGGCCAATTTAAATGGCTGCAGGTTTTCTCTGATGTGCCTGTTACATCACAGTTTATAAACAGACTTTTTCTTTGACACTAAGAATGTGTCATGTGTACTACCCATCTACCCATCTATGTTGTTGTTATACTATACTATACTTACCGCCCATTCATTAGCACCCATTACCAAAAAACATGTAAATTACATTTTTACTAGTCTTTTATTTTTCATCTTTTAATGGTGAAAGGGAGTTTTCTTAAAAACAAATTCCATCTGGATTTACATTTATATTTACACTACCATATTCTTTAGGGGTATTTTGATGTAGTGACTGGTAAAATTCTTGTTCTGTGCTCTCTGAATGCTTTTGTTAGTCCCGTCTTAGATGATCGCCTCTCTGTGTTTGTGTTTGTTTGAATAGTAAGAGAGCGAGCTGGTCTTTGAAGGCTGTGAGTTTGTGTATGTGTAGCACAGTGAATGTGCTGCGTCTGTGTTTGTCTTGCCAGAGCCTCTCAGAGCATATGGAGGTCAAACTGCTGCTGCTCTCACTGTAAGGAGAGATAAAAACATTTAGATGTACTACAGCATTCACCCTCCCTGACCCGCTGTTCAGCCTCATTTGAACTGCTTTATTTACTGTCTGTCCTGTCTGCTGTTTTTTCAATATTTATAGATGTTGTGTGGTTCATTGAAACCTCCTCTATAGAATGTTGTCCATCTCTGAACTTGGATGAATGTTGGAAGAATTAGCATATTCATGTTGTGCATCAAACTTTTACTCAGCATTACAGTATGTATAAGATCCATAATAATGAATGTAAAATCCAATTTAACCATTGATCATATTTGGGATTATAGATAGAAACACGCAATACAAATTCCATAGATTTACATCCAAAGAAAGCTTATTCCAGCCATATCTGGAGAACAAAATGACATTGAAACTTGGTAAGCTTTTTTGACTTGGTCCAGTATGCAACCACTCGGAACACGCTAACAAGCATGTTAGCAAGGCAATACAAATAACTTCAGGAACTACTTGGCAACACCTTGGTCACCAACACTTAACGTCATTGCACAACTTTGCCTGAACAAGAATTTCTTTATTTCAAGAAATGCATGAACATTTCAGTATCTTCAAGTATTTCAATTCATAACATTCACTATTCATAACATTTCAATGCTTGGTCCTAGAGTCCAAGGGTGTGTTTGAAAGCATATCCTTCTCCTCGTCTAGGTGTTTCAGGACCTGGGCATGTGTGTTCTGTCTGGGGCATCAGAGGGGTATAATGTTTGTCTCTTTGCATATGGACAAACAGGCTCAGGGAAAACATACACCATGATGGGCACTCCAGTGAGTAACAGTACTGTAGTGAGACGTCAATTATGTAAATAAAGTATTGTTCCAAATGAAATACTGTTATATTGTCTTTCCAATTTATCTGTGCAGGATTCCATTGGGTTGATTCCAAGAATCTGTGAAGTAAGTCACTGGTTTTAATGAATATTTTATTTATTACTTACACTGCTACTTTTGATTCCCAGCATGTGTACATTTAAAAGGAAAGATTTATTTCTTCAGGGGCTTTTCAGGTCTAGAGACGATGCTGCAGATGGTCAGAGCTGTAGAGTTGAAATAAGGTAAAAGTGAAACCCTTTTTCTTACTGTTTTTACATTTATAACAGCTATTAATAAAGCAACTGAATTGGGCAGAATGTTGACATATAAGCACTTCTGCATGAAACGGCACATGGAATCTTTTGTCTGCCTTCACAGTTTTTTAGAGATCTATAATGAGCGTGTGCGGGATTTACTAAGAGGTGTGGAGCAGAGAAAGCCAGCACTCCTGAGGGTTCGAGAACACCCACAAAATGGCCCCTATGTACAGGGTGAGTGTTCACAAACAGCAAACAGATTTTAAAATGGAGAAAGAACAAAAAATACTCCTTGCCGATGGATTCGTTTTACCCTGTGTAACCTACTCATATTAAACTGTGCTTTAAGGAGAGCGCTCACTGTGTGAAGGCTTTGAATGGTTGTGTATTTATATTAAAGACTGTGTACATAAGTTATTCATTATTCATTCTGTTCTGCATTCTGCATTTACAACTCAATTTCCTTCACTGCCTTCAGCTCAGAATTAACAGATTGTAGGACTGAATCTGCCCCAATCTATCTTTTCCTCAGACTGCTTCTATTTTTTTTCTTGCCCTCTTTTCCTCCCTCTCTGCTTTCTTGTTCAACATCCAGTCATTGTGTGTATTAGGAGAAAGGACAGTGCAGGAAAGGAAGTTACCGAACTTCCCTGTGGCTGCAAGGAACTCAGTACACATGATGATGTGCTGTACACATCAAGATGTCTCTCATATGTAAATTACACTGGCCCAAAAACTATCTGTAAGCCACACTTAAAAACTTCACAGGGGCATCTTTAAATAAATTATGTTAGATCCTTTTTCAGAAGCCTATTTTAGTTATTGTAGTATGTAGTTTCTGAATTTTTTAAAAAAATGTATTTGCCTTAAAATTAAACTCTATTTGTTGTATATAGAGTTTAATATTAAGGCAGTATTAAGGATTTGTTATAGTTTTGTATATTTTATAAAGGTATTTTGAAGGTGTTGCCCGATACTGTAATCCAATTGGTTTTACGCATAAATTAAAAATACCTTTATGGGCTCCCGAACGCACTCTTAACTAGCTAGTAAACTAGTAAACAAAAGTTACGCATGTTACAAATCAAACAATGTTCTTGCTTCATCTCTTCCTGTTTATACAGTACTTTATACAGTAATGTAAGTGTCATTCACCATCAGAAAGAGATTCTGTGACTCATACAAGACTATAAATCTGCTCCAGGTCTTTCTCATCATGTAGTGATCGACTACAAACAAGCAGCGGCACTTCTGGAGGAGGGCATCACTAATCGCATCACAGCCGCTACGCATGCTCATAACGCTAGCAGTCGATCTCATGCCATCTTTACCATTCAATACACACAGGTTCGACTCTCATCTCCATAACACCATTCCATAATGACTGAATGCTGCTGTTTATAAAATTCATTAGTTATACTATTGTAAAGTACCTTGCTCTAAATAACTACTGGTTTCTTCTTGAAATACTTAAAAGTCAAAATGTAACATTGTTCACTTTTTTGTAGGCTACTTTCGAAAATAACCTACCTTCAGAAATAGTAAGCAAGATCAACTTGGTTGACCTGGCTGGCAGGTTAGTGTTCTTGTACTTTAACCAATCTATACAGGCACCACTGTAGTAATTAACCAATATTGGCTTGTAGTTAATAATTTCATTCAGAACTTCTGCAGTGTTGTGCTGTGTTGAGTAGAAGCTATGACACGTGCGCAAGTTGCCCCCTTGTGGTTGATTAGTAGAAGGCAAGCATAATGTGATGTACTGGCACTACCTATCTCCCTGCTTGTCAGTGAGCGAGCAGACCCTCACTACTGCAGAGACAGGCTAACAGAAGGAGCCAACATCAACAAATCTCTCGTCACTCTTGGCATCGTTATTTCTGCCCTAGGTAGGTACTACTATGACTTATTGTCCTTTTTTTTATCCTCCTTGTCATATTGGTTCATTCTTCCTGTTTTTGTTGCCACCACCAGCTCAGAACTGTCAGATGTTCAGCAGCAGTCAGAGCATTAACAGTGTGAGCAGTGAGGGCAGCACCGGGGGCAGCCAGTCCAGCTCTCTGTCAGGCAGTGGACGCAGACATTGCTTCATCCCCTACAGGGACTCCGTCCTCACCTGGCTCCTCAAAGACAGTCTGGGTGGCAACTCCAAAACCATCATGGTTGCGAGTTAGTTGTTTCTGATTTGTGTTTATTTCTTACTTTCGCTAATCCTGCATCAGTTGCAGTAGCAATTGATTCTCATTGAGTCATTTTCCTCCAGCTGTTTCACCATCCAGCAGCAGCTACAGTGAGACTCTGAGCACCCTCCGCTACGCAGCTCATGCCAAAAACATCGTCAACAAGCCGAGAGTCAATGAGGTGTGTCCAGCTTTGTACATCAGGTATCTTATTGTACCACCATCAGCTGATAAGAGCTGTGGTGTGTTCACAGATTTCAACTAAAACAAACCAATTGGCTTTTTTTACTTCAGGATGCCAATGTGAGGCTGATCAGAGAGCTACGGGAGGAAATTGACCGTCTGAAGAGCATGTTGCTCAGCTTTCAAATGGTATGTAGAGCAGCAAACATTGAAACATAAGTCAACATAATCCTGTGTGGAACCTAATTTGAGGTTGTGAAACCTCAAATTAGAAATTTCAGATGCATTCCTACATCCCTTCTGGTGGATATGGTGTCACCTTCACTGTTAGTCAAATGTTCCTTTTCATAGAGGAAAATAGTACATTTGCACTGATTACATTTCTTGTTCTTTATAGCAGAGGGACGCCAGTTCATCTATCATCACTCTGTCTGAAACAGTACTACAGAATGAACTGAAAGTTTGTCCAGCTATTTTATATTTTATTTCTGAAACCATTCCTACCATTTGCCGTTGATCATTTTCTTTTGCACTATTGCTTTACTTGACAATTCTTCCAGTCACTCACGTTTTCTCAGAAGGTGGAGCAGATGACTAAAGACTGGTCTGACAGTTGGCGCGATAAGCGAGCGCTGCTGGAGCGCTATAGTGTGGACATTAACCAGGAAAAAGCTGGAGTTCTTATCAACTCTCTCTTGCCTCACCTCATCGCTCAGGAGCCAGACGTCCTCAGCACAGGAGTTACCATCTATCACCTGAGGGCAAGCAAACTGCTGTAATCTGAGGGCAAGCAAACTGCTGTTAGACCAGCACCTGGTGCTGTTAGACCTAACAGCAGTTTGCTTGCCCTCAGAATTAGGATTATGTAGCTACACTACCGGTCAAAAGTTTAGGATCACTTGACAAAAATTATTCTTATGGTGTTTGAAAATACTTTTGTGAACAAAAAATTAATTGTGCTATCATATTAATTTTGTTTCCCAGGTTGAGACCTTAAAGAGCTGGATAATAAAAAGCCAAGGGAACAAAGTTGGGCAAATTCTAAGCTGAATTTAACGGTTTAAGGGACTACCTGAAGATAAAATATAACATTGGATTAATTTATTTTAAATTTATTTTAAAATATAATAATATAATTAAGAAGGATAAAATATGATAATATAATTAAGACATAACGTAATTCCCACAATTACAATTCTGTTGTTCCATGGATGGAATAGGTGGGTTTACTATTATTCTAAAATGTGGATTTAAGTTAAATAAAGAATGAGTAAGTAATTCTAAACTTTCAACTGGTAGAGTAATTTCAATATTTTTGCTTTTCCTGGTAACATCCATACAGCCACTATAGCTAATCTGCTCTCTAAACCATTTTTTTTCTTTTCCTGCAATAGATTCTTCCTTTGTCTTCTGTCTTTTCTACTCTTGTTCTGTGTGCAAAACTCTTGAGCTACTTCTACAAAACAGCAGAGGGTTATAATGGTATGGCCCTGTTTGATCCTTGCTCAGTTTTATCTTCACTTTCTTATTTCATTCATCTTATTTCTTTTCACTCCCTTATTTCATTCATCTTATTTTGTTTTACTCTTATTTCATTCATCTCTTCTTTTTTCACTTCTTTTTTCTCACTCTCTAGTTTCATTCTCACCTTTAGTGAATTAATGGTGAGTTAATGGTGGTTATGTAAATCTGTGCTAACAGAATTGTGCTGAGAGCTTCAGAAAGCCTCCAGGCTCTATAGCTCTATAGTTTTTTCTCTAAAACCACCTGGAATTGATTGTGGACCCATAATGTGTCTGGATTTACATAAGCAGCTCTTCTGTCCCTCATAACAAACAGTTGAAAAAATCTCCCTGTAACTTTAAGGTATCAACAGAGCTGGAGCTTACTTCAAATAAACAACATTATATTTATATTATATATAAAACAAAATGCATTTTTGTTCCTTTTTTCTTTCTGTGGTTCTACAGGAAGGCGTGACAAGAATTGGGCCTCATGTTTACAATCTGGAAGAGCCACACATAGGTATCTCATATTCATCTTAACATCTTGATTTAGTCCCGTATGGCAATACAGATAAATGAAGTGGAAATCATAACTTGTCTGTGCCACTCTACCCCTCAGTCCTGCCAGAAGGTTCCACCTCTGAAATTGAGAATCAGAGTGGGGTGGTGACCCTGAGGCCTGTTCCAGGGAATACCTGTGTGGTCAATGAGCGAGAGATCACTGAACCCTGCAGGCTTGCACAAGGTGAATACCATGTGCATAAAAAACATCACATCCTTTTTCTTTATTACACAAATATGTAGAAAATGCATTAAATATGTCTGATTCACTCCCAAGGTGCGGTCATAACCTTAGGAAGGCTCTACAGGTTTAGGTTCAACCACCCTGTGGAAGCAGCTCTTCTGAGGGAGAGGAGGCAGGTATAGTTCAATCATTTTCCCTCTTAATTTAAAATGCATTAAGTACAATATATTTGTTACATATGTGCCAGAATTGACAACTAATTTTGTAGGTTTTGCAGACCGGTGAAGTATATCAGTGCCTAAGTGAGGAAATTCAGCTGGAACAGATAAGCGCAAAGAAAGACCTACACAGAGAGCGGGCCTGTCTTCAACAGCAACACACTGAAAGTGAGTACAAACAAACAAACATTATGCGTTAACATGCATTAATTCATACGTAAATGCTTGATTCATTAAGATTAAGCGTTTGTTGTTTTGTTTTGACCTTACACCTGTGCTTTCAATCAGACTCCATGATCACTATCTTACAGTGCATTTGTCATTTATGCATATATTTATACAGTAAATTAAAGACAGACAATACATATATAAAGTATGATGTTAAGTTTTAGAAATAAGGTTCTCTATCAGAACTTAGTCTGTTGACATCTTCAGTGCATATTCACATCTTTAGAATGTCCATATTGAACACAACAATGTCAAGCATTGGCATGGCCTTTGACAAAATAAGTTAAACTAACTGCAAAGTAGTTATAAATGAAATATTTCTATACATATTTTCACTAATTACAGGATTGCAGCACACTGTGCTGAGAAACAAGTGTATAGTGTAAAGTATAGTGTGTATTTAGTTCTTTGTTAAACTGCTTTGAAAAAATACATAATGCAAAAAAAAACAAACAATAATCATAAATTGAGTGAAGCAACTTCTATAAATGCAGGGATAGTTTTTAATTTCCCCATATGGGCTTCTGATATAGGAACTGTCTTCAAGTATTATTTTTATGATTAAGTTTAAAGTGAATCTGAACTGTGGCTCCAAAATTATCATATGAACCGAACCCTGGCATTGATATATTTGCCACTTTTTGTGCTGAGATATATTAATTTTGACTTTTGGAGGTTGAAGTTGAAGACTCTGGAAGTTGAAGACTCTGTTGAAGTGTACACCCTGCTGTATAACCCTAGGCTAAGCAAAGAGCAAATTTGAACATTTTAATCGTTAATTTTAATTGTTATTTTAAATACACAGAATTGTGCTCCTCTAAACTCTGTATGTATTCATTCATCTCTGTATTATCTATATTTTTGTGCTTAAAGCCCAGCAGTGGATCTTACAAGAAAAGCAACGGCTTGCAGTCCACCAGGGGAACAGAACACTGGAGTCGGGGATTCAGACAGATCTCAGTATTCTTTCCCAAACAAATGGTTTCTCAAGTATAGCAGACTCAAGCACACTTGAGAAATGTGTTGTATTTCCAGACGGGTGGTTTAAACAGATTAGTGGAGAGGATCCCAATGAATCATCCGATTGTGATAGTAATATCTCATTGGATTTACTCTCATCAGCTTATGCCACAGCTCTGGCTAAGCAGCTACAGCAAGAGGAATGTGATGCCAGTGAAGCTGAAAGGGAGGGCAGTCAGATGTCTCAGGATTCTTTAGTTATGGAGAGCAGTGGGAGGTATGACAGAGGCATGGATAGAGAAATTTCACAAATATCACAACAACTGTCTAAATGTAGACCCACAAGTGGTGCTAGTATCAGACAGCCAGATGCTCTTGTTCTCACTCATGCCTGGTCATCCACAGATGCAACAGACAAACCTAGAATTGTAAGGACTTCAGGACACCTGTTTAAGCAGGATCTACACACACATCAAGAGAACCGTAGCTGCCAAAGCCTTACAAGTCTGGAGCTCTCGGACAACATAAGCGAATCAGAAAGGCAGAGCTCATCTCACTCTGATTTCACACAGGGTGACATTGCTACACTTGAAGACCAAAACAACAGTTCCTTTGGGAATGCCCTATTATCACACCAGAAAAGTGATCCTGGTTTTAAAACGGTGCAGGAGGGTTTTGGGATGCTGAAGGACCTTCAAGAACCTCATGCAGCACCCTCCACAACTCACAAAGTTTGTGATTTTACAGATATTAGTCCAGATGATGTGGCATACACAAATAAGACAATCAACGAATGCAAAGTATTAGAACACACAGTGACTAAAGAACTGATCCACTTTTCTTCTCAAAATGGTGACGTGTCAACAAGTATGAATACTTTACAGAGCTTCCAAGCTAACCAAACTGGGAAAGATCAACAAATTATAGGCGAGAAACCATCATCACACTTGGCATACAACGAAACCAGTAACAATGGAGAGGATGTTCAGTTAAACAATAACAATGGCAAAACTCTTGATCAATGTAATGAAAACCTCCAACAGTGCAGTGAAATAGTTTATGCATTGACAATCAAGCAAACAGAGAAGCATGATAAAGCTACTAGCTTTGAAAGACATAATAAAAACCTGGGGAATTATTCAGCCACTGGAATGTGTAAAAGGAACAAACATTCTTGTAAAGTCTTTTCAGGAAATATGACACTACCAAATAAATTCAATGTAGATGTTTTAGATACTAAACCAGCACTATTAAATATGGATCAGGAACAGTCAGTGACCAGTTTCATCCATAGCAAATTATTAACAAAGCTGCCTCCTGTAGAAGATTTGTTCAAAGCTGACAAGATAAAAAACTCTGATCAAGAGCTGGAAAATATGGAAATAACAAGTGATGTTCGTAAAACTTTAATTAATAGAGATCATTGCAATATTACTAGAGATGATAGCAGTACATTATCAGTGACTGCTTTAACAAATTCCAGAAGTTCTGAGATTGGAAACATTGATGAGAATTATGAGGACAAAAAGGATGCTATTCAGATTCTGGAAAGAAAGATGTTTAATAACCGATATTTTCAAATGAGTGACTCAGCCATTAACAAAAACATATCAGAGGTGGTGAAAGAACATTTTACAGTGTCACTGAGAGAAGACTGTGGAGAAGATCATAAGTCAGACACAACCAAAGAAATTATTTCTTTAACAAAACTGGATGAGCTGTCCAAGACAAGTACAAAGTCTCAACTTAGTGAGAGTAATATCCTACAGCCTTTCTTGTGTATGACAAAGTCAGAGATTACTACAAACAAGACTACCAAACATTTAGTGAACTGTGACACACAAGCTGAATTAAGACATTCTATGGCTGCAACAAATCGGACAGTATTGAAAACTGTAGAGACTTCCTTCACAGAGAAAAGATCTGAACAAGGGGGTCAGGAATATGGGTGTTTAAGCGCCAACATGCCTTCAGGGGTATATTGTGCCATTAATGCACAGAGTACAGATAGACAAAATGTGAATGAATCAGTTCAAGAATCAACTACCAGTGAAATTGCATCAAAACAGAACACCATTTTCTGTATTCAACATGTCGATGCCTCAAAAACTATTCAGAAGAAAGATTTCAGCACCACAGGGGTTATAGAGAGTAGCAAATTCAATGTTTTGAAACCACTTCTTTCTTGTATGTATGAACATGTTGCTCCATCTTTAAAACAAACAAATGAGTTGAGAGTCAACAACACAACAGAAAGTATGTTGGCTCCTACAGAAATCAGATCGCACAAGTTTGACCTTAAACTACTTGGCCATTTAAGACTTTTAAATGAATTTTTATTTTCAACAGGTGAAAATTCTTTAAACCTTTTAAGCCCTTCCAGTAAAAGCAATATTCCTCTGAGGTCAGTACCCTCTGAAGAAAATGTTCACACTGTACCGTCTACAGGGACAGACTACATAAAGGTGGTTGATAAATTCCAAGTCATGGAGGACAATGCAGCAGTATTCCCTAATACAAATGATGAAAGGGATCAAATTAAAGAGGCAGATAACTCTATAATATCAATTACGAAACACACAACTGGTGATGATAATGAGCATGTCTGTGAAGCTCAACCTTTAAGCAAGCTTGCGTTCTATGAATTTGGTCCAGGAAGCCATTATGCTAATTGTCCTCTGGAAAACTCTACCATTATTATTGGTAGATGTGGTGATAAGAACAGAGAAAGATCTGAGAAGCAAATATATCACAGTCACATCTATGATGATTTAGGAGTACATGCAACTGTCTTAGATTCCAGCCAGTTGTTGCAGCGCCACTGTTTCTCACATTCACAGATGCCCCAGAAAGACACTGTGCTTAAAAACTGTGATACTGAATCAGAGAATCAGTCATTCTGCACAAGCAATCATTTGGACACAAATAAATCTCAGCATAACAACTGCTGCATCAAGGGGCCTCAGAGCTGTAATAACCAACACATGATGAATCAACAGTCATCAGTGCTTCAAAAACACCAGTCAAATGAGCCTGAACAATTGGTCAAGCCCTCAACAACTGCTGATGTATATCACATGTCAACACACACTCCTTCCAGTCAAAACCGAAAGAAACATGATAATAATCTATTTCAATCTAAAAATACTGGAGAATGTTTCACAACAGCAGATGCTAGAAAACATGTTGATAGCATTCTTAATAGTAATAGGCAGAGGAATAAGCACAAGCGAAGAAAGGTCAACTTTAAGGTACCTCCAAGTTCATCCACTAATTCTACGCCTGACGTATCCTTAGATGAAAGTACCATATGTAAAATGCACAAGCTTATTAAGGTCTATCATGGCAAACCAGGTTCACAGGTCACTAACAGCCAAAATTATGTTGCTAATGGAATACTCCACTTGAGGAAGAAAAACATCTCTTCACTAAAAGGTTGCTTATCTGAAAGATCTACTGAAGAAATGCAAAAGGGGATTGACTCAGAGGATGATAACGATGTTAACGTGAGGAGCAATACCACTTCCAAAGACATTTTAGGTGTTTATACAAAAGACCAAACACAGCCACTTGGAGATGCTGTTTCACAGGCTAAAAACTCTGCAGGGCGTTTTGTTTCCAGTGATATTAACCCATTTATTCATACAAGAACTGCTACTTGGCGAAGCAGATCAGACCATAATAATCAGACCTCTGGAGGGGCTGCCAGTACATCCTGCATACAATCTCCTCTTAATAGTTCTAACAAGAATATAACAAGGTGCTGTCCTGTAGCTAATAGCTTAAATATACAGAATCTAAATACTCCTTTCACTCCCCATTTAAACGCTTCATATGCAAATCATAAAGGAATATCTAGCACACAGAGTAGTGATGAAGATTCTAGAGATCAAGTTTCATCTAAGCTTTCACTGAATGCAGGTTCTTACTGCTCTCATGGTTTAAATAAGCAGACCCTAACAGCTTCAAGATGTGACCTTTACAGTGGTGCCTCAGAAGCATCACACTATAGTTCAGGAACATTTAATAAAACACTGGGTTGTTCCACCAAGTATAAATCTCAGAAAAGTGAACAACCTAATCCAACCAAGTGTGACCATGGTACACAAACTGCTGACATGGATAAGAAGCCTAAGAGGAAGAGTCATAATAGAAGAAACAGCATTCAGACTCCAGTGTGTAAAACAAAGAACAGTACCCCAACTACATGGGCAAGTCTTCAGAACATGTCTGAACATCTCTCTGATTTGATACACAACACCTCTGATCTTCTGGAAAACATAAAGTGTATGCGAAAAGGAGAAAAATCACCAAAATATGAACATATTAAAAGTTGTTCAAAATGTTTGACTGTGAAATCAGAGAGCAAGTACAAAAAAGACTGCTGTACACAGACTTCAGCGGACATTGGGATCCAAACAGAGAGCAATCTTGTTACAAATAAAGCTATGGCACATAAAGTCAATGGTATTATTAAAGTAATTGGATCAGATATTTGTAATGCATCTCTAGATGGTGATACAGTGATCTTGAGGGATAGATCAACTACAATAAATGAACTAGAAAAGGTTAAATGTCTACCAGATTTATGTCAGGTAGCTGACAATCAAAATTCTACAATCGCTAACCCAAAAGTTTATTCATTGGAGTTGGTTCTGCCAAAGCAGAATTGTTCCAGTTTGAAAGTACTGGAAGTTAAATTAGTAGATCATTTATACAAAAAGTCTTCAACCAATTGCCATACAGAAAAACCACCCCCATGCATGAAAGAGAAGAAAAATCTGAATTGCCTTAAAAATGTTGATTTAAGGAATTACTGTAATAAAAAAGTGACGCTTATGGATCGTGCATCTTCACCTATTCTTACTCTAAGGACAGCTAGTTGTGGCCAACAAAGTCCAAAAAATACCCAGCATTCCCTGAGTATCATAGAAAACCAATGCTCTGATGTATACAAAATGCAGTTTAAAGATTGTGAAACCCCTAACAACCATGAGAATAAAGTACTACATCAGGAAAATGATTGTATCCCTGACACTAGGCATACTACAAAAATATCCAAAGGTACATCTTTGTCATCGGAGACTCTTGAGAACTTAGGAGAGCCTAGATATTTAAAATTGGATGGATCTAATGAATGCTCAATAAATGGCATGGTTCCCATACTTATGCAAAATGAAAGAAAAGAGTACTCTCTTGATTCCCCATCTCAGCTTCAAAGAATATACCTTTCCCCGCCAAGTAGTACCATTGATATACTAAATGCATCTTCAGGTAAAATCAGACAGTCTAAACAAGAAATCCCAGACAGACCTCATGTGTCAACTTGTAACAAGCCACTTAGTTTTAGTAACAGTATGTTTGAACAAGATTACAAATCACCAGAGTATATACTAAAAAACTGTGATCATTTGAATCACAATACCCTGCAATACCAGGAAGATGATATGATGTCCCTAGTGCCAAGTGAGTGCAATACAGATGTCCTGGTTGGCATCAGTCCTCTGACAGAGACCAGCCTGCTTAAGGAACATCAGTCGATCTCTAATCATCTGCCTATGCACAAAAAATTTACTAACTGGTCTGGCATCAACCAGCATCCAACATCAACGGTCACTGAAATAAACAGACCATCTGGACAACACTTCACAGGACCCAACCTCAATTATCTGCAGGCAATCGAGTCACAAAGATCAGAGCCTTTGGATGAGACTGACAGGAAAACAAGAGAAACTGAGAAGCTGAGAATAAAGCGTAAGCAGGTTTTAGCATCTGTACCTCTGGATATAAGCCCTCATCACCAAACTGTAGAACTCACAAAGGCCAAGCAACACTTTGGCCAAGGGGAAACAAACACTTTGCCTAAAGTCCAAAAGTCAGATTTTAAAGAAGTATGGACCAAACAGAAGCTACTTGACAGGTCTGTATAATGTGTTTTCATAATAAAGCAAAACTGACACAAAATATGACATATACACAAAAATGAAAAGTGGTTGAATTGAAAGTAGTTTTCTAGAAGTAGTTTTGGTAACACTTTCTATGAAGCCCATGCTCATAATGATTTATAGCCCCCTTTATAATTATTTATAAGTAAGTATTACTATTCTATAAATATATTTATTTTAACTAAACGGCATTGTAAAGACAGTTATCGCTATCAATGCTATTGTCATTATTACTTATAAGTGATAGATTTGCTCTTTTAATGCACATTCTCATAATCTATTTATCCAAACTGTATAAATGCATTATTGATGGCTTTAAGTAAAGTGAAAGTATAGGATGCAGTTTTCCTAATTCAAATGGTAGGAACTCATGAAGATGTGCTCAGTACCCATTTTAAATGGTTTGTTTGCGCAATTAACAACCAAACAATAATTCCTGTAACAAAATAATGTAAAAAAATACCTGAAATCCTATTAATACGAACAGTTGCTATTTACATAACAGCAAAACACAGCAACATTATTTTTAAGTATTACATTAAACCACAATATGCAATATTGTGTATGGCTAAGGAGATTTACATTTTAACATGTCAACATTTCTTTTGAAACAAGTGCTTGACAAACAGAAACAGCAGAAATGAACAAGAACATTGAGAACAAGTC
>JBAJNP010011547.1:0-14599 GCA_036877545.1 Yasuhikotakia modesta | reverse complement strand
TGTATTTTTGTGTAACGTTACACTACTGTGTTGTATTTTGTGTAACGTTACACTCCTGTGTTGTATTTTTGTGTAACGTTACACTACTGTGTTGTATTTTGTGCAGTCACATGTAAATCTGTGTGTAATTGCAGGAAGCTCATTCTGGTGTCTACTGGACATTGTGCCCATTAAGAATGAAAAGGGAGAAATGGTGCTTTTCCTTTTTTCCTTTAAAGATCTGACAGACGCACATGACAAAAGCTACAACAGCAAAACTGATGGTATTGTCTTTACTGGAAACTCTTTTCTATTGTTTTTAAAATATATTTTATAGTGTTTCTAAGCCTGAATTAAGATGCAATTTACTAGTTTGTAATTAATTATCTAGTGTTTGTGGTAAAAATTCAGTGTATTTGTAAACCGTCATGACTATTAATGATGTTTTTGTTTTAAACAGATAAAAAATCGTATAACAGGACTGCTGGAAGCTCAAGTCTCAGTAAAGCCAGAAGACGAGGTCACACAATAATTTACCAGATAACCAGTCAGTTTAGCCGTGACAACAAGAATGATGTTAACATGAGCAGAGTAAGTACATTAGCTAACTTCAAGAACAAATAAAAAAACATTTAAAACCTGTTTTGGAATTATTGATATAGCATGTAAAACAAAATATAACCAAAATGTGGCCTCTGCATTTAACCCATCCTTCGTGAGGAGTGAACACTCACTGCAGTCATGAACACACACACATCTGCAGTCATAAACACACACACACACCTGCAGCACCGGGGAGGTTAGGTGTTTTGCTCAAGGGCACTTCAGTTGCTACCTGCTGGTGCTGGAATCAAACCAGCAACCTACTGATTACAAGCCCGACTCACTAACCAGTAGACCACAACTGCTCCCATGTTAAAAGAAATCTGTATTCATACATCGCATGATGTAACTTTTGCCAAATGTAAGGTCTTTGACAGCAGGTTGAAACACTGTGACATAAGATAAAGAATGTAAGCTGTGCTTGAAAAGAAATACAGCGCTAGTTTTCTGCTTGTCACATGGTTGTTTGGGAGGGAAAGTGCTGGCCAAAATCAATACTGCCATACCTGCACTTCCTGGGCAGGTCTCCAGCTCACAGTCCTCATTGTTACTGTGAGCAGATGGCCAAGCCTCCAGCAGAGACACCTGCCCTCATTTCTTTAGGAAATGTGTCAACTGCTCTAAAGCGCTGGCAGATTTCAGAGATCAAACAAGTGAAAATGTCAGTGCAGAAGGATCAAATATAAAAGTTGTAAATAACACTGTGACGTTTAGGTTCAGTTTTTGTTGTGTTTTTAGGTTTCCTTTGTTTCACTGTGTTAATTGAATGTTAATTCTGTGTTAATCAAGTTAATGTTAATTGATTTGGTTAGAAAGTATGTATTTTAAGATTTTTTGTTCAGAACTCACTGCTTGAAGGTGTGGCCACTAACAAAAATTTACAGTATAGGTCACCATACATCAATAAAAAATCTGTTTCTGATTGAAACCAAATCTGTTTAGAACCTGCAAGTTTTAGGCAGTGCCACATACAGTTGAGAGAATAATAACATTTCATCAAATGTCATTAAATATTATTCTAGAGCTTTTAGGTCATTGACTACATTTACCCTATATATTATTATCTATATTATACTACTATGACCTACATTATTCTCTCTATCTATACGGTATTTTATAAAATCACAGTCATAACATTGCAGAGAAGAATGCAGTTAAGAGAGTCGGATGTGCGTTCAGCACTGTTATGTGTTTGTTCTTTAATCTTGATGAAGACTGTGGCAGATGAAACCATGATGGATTAGAAGCTGCATGATTTACTGAAACTAATCAGGAGCGAAGAACATGAGCGAGACCCCTGACCCTGACGTACAAGTGAAAACACAAACAAACATCATGATTTATTATTGCTGCTCGCAGTCAGATACAAACCGCTATTCACCCAATGAAAACAAAAGCAAGAAAACTGGTCTGTGAATTAGTTTCAGTAAATTTTCTCTTTTTCGTGTCTGATGTTCTCAGATATGATGTTTAAAGACACGCTGGACAAATTTGTGCATTAGAAAAATACAAAGCATTTACAACAAATATTAAAACAATTATACATATGGCATTATGTGTGTGTGTCAAACTTTCAAAGCTCTCTGGACTGTACTTAGTCTACGGAAATTGATTCTTTTGTGCTATAATTGCACTGAATTGTTGTCTTCTGTTTGTTTTAATGTAAAGCTGCTTTGCAACAAGTAAATTGTGAAAAGCGCTATATAAATAAACTATAGCTAAGTTTGGGTATCTTAAGGAATGTTATTTTTCAGCCTTACTTTACAATTCATTTGAGTTATGGGTTATTTTGTCCGTATTGCTTCTGATGCGCTGGAGATGAAGCGCCATCTGTTGTTCAATTAGAAACGATTTGGTTTCTAAGAAGAAAGTTTTGAAAACTAATGTGTTTTCTGTAACTTGTACTTGTTTGGGTTTGGGTTGCAACTTTACAAATAAAATTGGTGGCCTCCATAAAATGGAGAGGTAATGTCATAACAAAAGACTGAGATTTGATGCTAACCCTAATCAGTTTTTTTGTGGGCTACATGTATATGATTATATGATAGACACAAAATTGCCATGACATTTTCTGAACTTCTGAAACTTTTAAAGGCATTCAGTGCCATTGCATTGACAAAATCGTGTGACCTATTTTCAAACGTTTTTCTTTTAATGCTGAAAAATGGAAGGTCATTTTTGGAAAAAAGCAATTCTAGAGGCAAGGGCTTGTTCTCCATTAGAATTGTTTTGTTGTAATGTGGCAGCCCCTTAATGGTGCTTTCCTTTGTTATTTCAGACTGTTGTCAATACAGAATATCACGATACAGAAGTGAATCTGCTTCATCTCATTATGTTGTATCCTGACCGATACACCATCCTGTATACTGTCCCTAAAGAGGCTAGTACAACTGTATAATCTCAAAAAAAAAATACCCGGGACTGTGTAAAGCTAAACAACCAAACATTTTATGAACATAAATTGTTATGTACAGTAGTATTCACATTAACAAAACAATAAAACAAATAAATAACATAACCCTTTTCTATTATAAACACTGTTTGCCCTGTAGTACCTACAACCCAGAATGTGAAATGTTGAACAAACATACGGTTTATTAACAAACAGCATTTACTATTTTCTGTACACTTAAAAAAACACTGTTGCCCTGTTTGTAGCCTACATGGCTAGCCATCCTACCATATTGTCTACGATAGTGTTATCTGGATAACATTAATCAATTCATTATATTTCACCTTTAAAGTCTCCTTTTTTCTCTTTGCATCATGTAGACTACACTCACAAATGCATTACATAAAATAAATAAAGAAAAATGTTTCAGATCCAAAAATGTTTATGGTGATTTTAACTCAAATTAGGCTGATTCAGTGCATTAATACTAGTTCTCCACGGCAGAATCTGCATTTCAAAGCTGGTCACCACCACGACTAGTATGTGTGACTAAGGGGCAAAGGGAATATTAAAATGTTTAATGTTTTATGGTTTACTCAGCCTTTGATGGGTGGGCAGAGATAACCTGTGGGTGTCAGATAACCCCGCCCCCTCAAGCCGATCAAATGACGGCGTTTCTTCTGCCGCTTGCTAAAATATTGGTCATATTAAAAAATTGATCGGGACTAGTAAATGTAAATGTAGACTAGTACTTGGCCTCCCCCTAAACCTACGCCCATGTGATCTTTATGAAGTGATCTTTATGTCAATAAAAATGATAAGTGACCATGCGTGACATGTGGTAGAATTATGGTCTGTGTTTCTCTTCAGGACATGTTTGAGAAACCCTCCCTGCCCGAGTACAAAGTGGCAGCTGTCCAGAAGTCCAGATTTATCCTGCTGCATTACAGCGTCTCCAAGGCATTGTGGGATTGGATGATACTGTTGGCTACGTTCTACGTTGCGGTGACTGTTCCATTTAATGTGTGTTTCACCTCATACAACGATCTGGAGACGGCAGTCAAAGGTTCAATAGTCAGTGACATTGCTGTGGAAATGCTTTTTATTCTGGGTGAGTTTACAAGGAAAGCAGCCGTGTTAAAAGTAGATCATGTAGGTCACCTTGAAGCATCCAGTGACCTACAGTCTGCACATAACACAGACGCTCCTTTTCCTCTAACATAACCTAGTCCAAAAATGTTAAATTATAGAAGAAAACTATTTATTAATTGGATGTTTTAGTGACAACATGCCGGGGTGGCTGGACTGCAAAATAATAAATTAAACAGCAACAATGCAAAAGGTAATGTACGAAATATTTTGGCCAAGAAAGTCTTTAAAAATGCAAAGCTAAAAAACGTACACAACTTGCCCCACCTAACAGTAAGAAGAACTACCTTTCGTTCTTAGTAGAAGAGCGTGAACCTTTCATTATAGTGAGACACAACATTGTGACATTGTATTAAATGTCTGGAACTGGAACTTTTACTTTTAAACAATTATCTTTAAGGTTTGCCTACATGATTGTCTAACGCTTAATGTGAGTGTTATTGTGTTATTGACTATAAATAAAAAGACGATACTAGACTTTTAGTTTGTAGAGACAGCAGAAATGTCAGAGACTAAAGTAAGACTGTTGTCTTTTAGATATCATTCTCAACTTCCGGACCACCTACGTGAGTCAGTCAGGGCAGGTGGTGTACGACCCGCGTTCTATCTGTCTGCATTATGCAACAACATGGTTCATTGTGGATCTAGTGGCTGCGCTGCCCTTTGACCTGCTGTATGCATTTAACATCACTGTTGTAAGTCCTCTGACGCTATTATAGAGTTGTGACATTCATTGACATATTCATTTTAATACATGGTACTCAATAGTGTGCTTTTGTTAGTGGAAAATGAATAAAAGTTGAAAATGTTGCCAAATTTGGTAATATTAACATATCTATAATTCTACATAATCTTTGTGAGTGTCTGTAAGGGTTTGTCTTTGTTGAAGACGTCTTTAGTGCACCTGCTGAAGACTGTGCGACTTTTACGTCTGTTACGACTGCTGCAGAAGTTAGATCGCTACTCACAGTACAGCGCAATGGTGCTGACGCTGCTCATGTCAGTCTTTGCCCTACTGGCACACTGGATGGCCTGTATCTGGTACATCATTGGACGCAAAGAAATGGAAACCAATGCCAACAGAGACTGGGACATCGGTGAGACACACACACAATGATGCTGGAAGCTCCGTATTGACGCTTCACGCCGGTTTTAAATATATATATAAAACCTGTGTTAGTGATATTTATAAGGTCGTTCTGTCTTTTTCTTCAGGCTGGTTGCATGAGTTAGGCAGACGGTTGGATCAGCCCTATGTCAACAGTACGGTTGGTGGGCCTTCAGTTCGCAGTGCTTATATCGCCTCTCTGTATTTCACCCTCAGCAGTCTGACCAGTGTGGGCTTTGGCAACGTTTGTGCCAACACTGATGCCGAGAAGATCTTCTCAGTCTGCTCCATGCTGATCGGGGGTAATTAATGATCTTCACATCGTTGTAAAGTCCAGATATTCACTAGAAATAGATGTTATATTATTACACAATTGTTTCTTTTGTTTTATTCACAATTAATAATTTATACTTAAATCTGAACATCCAGTAACATCCATAGATTTACCTCTTTGCTAATTAGTGGCTTTGTAGTACATTCCTCAGATCAGGCCTGTCGCATTATCTCTTACTCCGCACTTTTCTTATAATGGCCGCTGACAGTTTCTCATAAAATCAGCCCTAAAGACATTATTACGTTTCAGAACCAAAATCAGGAGCTTTAATGCCAGGTATGTTTGCACATACTAGGAATTTGTTTTAGTGACAGAAGCTCCATGGTGCAACAAAGAGACATGAGACACAAGCAAAAAAACTAAACATTTAGACATTTATAGTTTTTCAGATCATCTGTTAGATCAGTGGTTTTCAGACCTCTGCATGTTCTGTACATCTCAGCTCAGCGCTAACACGCTGTATCTGCATGTTAAGTAAGGGAGCTGTGGTCACCAAGAGCAGAAATGGAATTCAATGGTTTGAGGGCTCAAGTCTCATACCCCAAAACAATGCCTCAAATTTATATTGTACTTCAAAATTAAAGTATTGCATTTCCATAGTGAAATTTCTTACTTAAACCCAATTGAAATACATTCACACGAGCTGAAAGTGCTCACTGCGTGTACATCCACATCACTTTAAATGCCATTAAAAACATGTTTGGAGCTAAACTAGTTTCCCTATTGCTAGTTGAACAGGTCATGGATGCTGCACACTGATTCATTATTATTCTCTAATGCAGCACTGATGCATGCTGTGGTTTTTGGGAACGTGACAGCCATCATTCAGCGCATGTACTCACGTCGTTCTCTCTATCACACACGCATGAAGGATCTAAAGGACTTCATTCGTGTTCATCGCCTCCCGCAGCAACTGAAGCAACGCATGCTGGAGTATTTTCAGACCACCTGGTCTGTCAACAATGGGATTGATGTCAACGAGGTGAGTCCAGTCACACTGATGTGGACAATTAATTTGTAAATGCAGCATCATTTTTCCCTAGAAGAAACCATGTAAAAAGCTGCTTGTAAACTTGTGAATTCTTCTCACTGCTAAGCTGCAGCCACATCACAGCTGCGCCTGAAACATGAGCTGCGGCAATAAAATGCTTCATAGAGATGCATTTGGGTTAGGATCGTGCAGGTTTAGACAGTATTTAAAAAGTATCTTAAGTTTTAAACTGAGGCCTGACATTCAAAGGCATTCAAATTGATCTCAAATTAATCTCAGGTAAAAAAACGTTCTTTAATGCATTTCAGTTTCACCACTTTAACATTAATAAAGAATCTGTTTTTCTGCAGCTTTTGCATGATTTTCCTGATGAGTTGCGGGCAGATATAGCCATGCACTTGAACAAAGACATCCTGCAGCTGTCTGTGTTTGATGGCGCCAGTCGGGGCTGCCTGCGTTCTCTGTCCCTCCACATCAAAACCTCTTTCTGTACACCGGGCGAGTACCTCATCAGACAGGGCGATGCCTTGCAGGCTAACTACTTTGTCTGCTCTGGGTCTCTGGAGGTTCTTAAGGACAGTACAGTCTTGGCTATACTGGGTCTGTAACGTAATATTAAACAAATTATCTTTTTTTATTTTATAGCATTCTATTATTGCTTTGCCTCTGAATATTAGGGTTAAGTGTTATACAGAGGAGTTACAGAAGTAACTAGTGCGGCATAATAGCACAAGATATTAAAGAAACATTCTGGTTTATGTACAACTCAGTCCACAGATGTTGCTTAGCACAGAACATCATTTCGATTTGAGTGTAGAAGAAATAAAAATCACTAACACAGATTTAATTTACCTAGATTTAATTAACACAGAGGAATAAAAGTGATTAAGCAAATCACTCTTAAGTCACTAAACTGCATTGTAATATGTTAAAAGATATCAGTGTGATGCATTACTTACCAACCATGTCTGTCTAAAAGTATATTCCATGTTCCACTTATGTCATGAGCATGAAAAATTAGTAAATGTGACTTTTGCAGTTAAAAGACCAATAATAAAAAGAGACATTACAGAAGAGGCCACACCCACAGTCCAGCCACAGATGAATCACTGAATGTCCACTGTCTGATGCATATTATACATATACTCAGTTTTGTAAGCACTAATCGTATCGGCTGATGTAACAGGACAAGGGTGCAGTTGCTAATCAGTTCATCTTTGAAAACAAGGTATCAAGTTGAAACAGCAGGTGCTGTTGAGAATTAACAACTGGATTTGAAATTTGTCAGGTTAGGGTTAGGGTTAGGGTACATAGGCACATTAAATATTTGAAAGACAGTTTTGTTTGAAACACTCAGCAGTTAAAAAAATCCACAAGCAGAATTGTATATTCTGTGCTGTCTTCCTAGATATGTCAGCAGTATTAGCTGGAATTATCTCTTAATTTTGACACTGTGCTGTATTGAAGCTGTTTACATTTCCATTATTTTGCTGTACTTTTGTATAATTGTGCTGCACTATTCATTTTACCATGCCATCTATTATTTTGGTGTAACGTATTGTAGGATATAAGTACAAAAACCCTAAACAAACATAAAGACTAACAGAAACGATTGGGCAATATGAGATGCTAAAAGTCACAAATGTTTAGTGACTATCAAAATGACCTGCGGTGTGCATCTGTAAGTTACTTTAACCCTAACCCTTACACAAAAAGCAACACATGACCAGAGGTTCATTCACCAAGAACAAAATAACAAAATAATTTTTGTGATTTTTGTTTTTTTATTTTTTACAAACTGAGGGACAAGTCAAAACTATTTCGTGTAGTAAATAAAAACATGTCACAGAGGCTGTTGATAAAGACTTGTACTTATGTTTTTAACTGCTATAGTGTAGCATGTTAGTAGGCTAATGCATTTGATTATTGGATGAATATTAATAGCTCTCATTCAGTGCTGATATCATTACAGGAAAAGGAGATCTTATTGGCTCCGACCTACCGGGTCAGAATCATGTGATCAAGACAAATGCGGACGTCAAAGCTCTGACATACTGTGACCTGCAGTACATCAGCATGAAGGGTTTGAGTGACGTTCTTCAGCTTTATCCTGAGTATGCCAATATCTTCACAGCCGATATCTGCCAGAACCTCACATACAATCTCAGAGAGGGCAGCGAGGCGCAGGTATGAAATCAAACTTCAGAACTGCATTTAAGGTTGACGTGAAATCTTTGTGAATTAATGTTTGAATACATTTTTTTTTCTAAATGCGACTCAGAAACCGCTTTTCTTCTCAGCTGATTTTATCTGAGCTGCACACAGCAAAACATGCTGCTAGTTAATGTTAAAGGTGTGTGTGACTAACACTCACTGCAACTCAGTAGTACCAGGATGGACCTCCTTCAGTCTTCACTGTGAAGGTCCATTTACAGTGACCGCATAAAACTGACTTTCACACTAAATATGATTAGAATTGGCTTTTCATGCAGTTCATCCTGCATCTGCTGGTGTCACTTTTCTCCCTTCAGCATCCAGCTTTCTGTGCAGAGAACAAACGTCCATCCATCATAGAAAAAGGCCATAAACCGGACGAGTATTTCCACATCCCACCTGCATCCAAAACATGCCGGAATCTTCTAATGCCCAATTTGGGAAGCCCAGTGCGACGTACGTCTCTGGGTAACCTTTTAGGGGAGGAGTTACTGCAATTCAACGCTATGCGACATTGTCAGTCACCTGTCAGTGGTTGGAGTCCTGGCCCCTCCCCCAAACAGCAGACCAAAGTAGAAAAATACCCCTATCCTCCCTCATCTACAGTTAAATCCACCCACAGCACACACACAGAGTCCAAGATGCATGTAGGAGGTACAGAACACAAACCCGCCAGACTGCCGATTCCAACCGTCAGCTGCTTTGGGCCACCAGAACTGAGTCCAAGGTAACAAATAGCATTTGTTATTATGGAGAATCATTTAGTCTGCCTGAGGTAACAGTAGCTACACCATACTTGCATACTTGTGTTTAATTTTTGTTAAAAGTGTTTGAGCTCCACTGCACCTCTTGGGGTGGTTTTTAATTAGCTGAAAGAGATAAACCAGTTTGCTAGAATTTCACTTAACACTTTTGTTTGACACTTTGATTTATTCATTGAATATAGTTACAATAAGGATTAGCTGCATTTCATTAGTTCAACTTTACAGAAGATTTCAGAAACAGTTCAATGTAGTTAAATTGGTTAACAATGATTATGGTTAGGCTGTGACCTATTTTCAAAATTAAATGAAGCCACAGAGTTTCTGTCAAGTCACTCATTTTAAACATCAACTTGGCAAACCAGACATGACAGTGGCCATCATAAATGGACAAAAAACACAAATGGACAAAAAAACCTTGGGAGAAACCAGCAGCGGTGGTACATAAGTTACAGTCATCTGTCCAAGAAATGTACAGTTGTATTCAGTTTCACTCTTATTCTGCAGTTGTGTTTTTTTTTTACTAAACACGCATCAACAAGACACAACATAGTTGTTTTCATTTCTTGGATCCTTTATTGGTTGTTTAAAATCAATGTTACAGTCTCAATTCACATTCAACTGCAATGACATTGAAAATGCACATTTGTTAGGATTTGTGTGTCTGCTTCTGTAACTGACTATACAGTGTTTTAATAGGGTCGTAGACGGCATTGAGGACAACAGACAAGTGTTTCATTTTAACGTAGAGAAAACGGGTACAGTGACATCAGTAGCGAGTATGTTTTTCTAATATATTAGTAATATATTGAAAGTCATTAAGATTATAACTTATCTAACAAATTCAACTGCAGGAAAAATCATTTGTTTGCTTCAATTCAGGATCAGGTCATGTGAGTGCTGCTCTGCTTCAGGAATCAAAGGAAGTGAGAGGAACTATCACTCAACTCAGTGACAAGGTGACAATCTGTCATTTGCAAACTTATTGTTTTAACAAGCTGTACACATTTTTTAATTGAACTACACCATAATAACCATCATGTCCACATTAAAAGGACTTGACATACCATTTCCCTTTCTCACCAGATGAGCAGTCTCAAACAGGAGGTCTCACTTTTAACAGAAGATCTGCATCACATACTCCACCTCCTGCAAGCACAGACAGCTGTTCAACATTACGCAGCACCTTTATCTCTGTGTCCTCATGGAGTCCAAATGAGGTCAAATGCCTCTGTCAGTACATCGCATCCCAGCTTTCACATGCAGCAACAGAAAGACCATGTTGTCTCTGAGGGTCTCCTGGGCTCCACATCATGGAGTCACAACAAGTTTGCCCAGGGACACTTTCATCCGTGTGACCCTTCCCCTAATCCTGAGTCTTGTTCCTATGACTGGAGCTCAATTCATTCACACATAACCTCCAACAACAGCCATCAGCCCATTAATACTGGCTCCACTTTTCTCAGCATCAACCCAGCCCCTCAGGGACCAACACAAGGACAGGGCCCCCAAGCTGAAGGTTTATCATTGGGTATTTGTGTTGGAGCTCATGGCAGTATTAACCAATCACAACCTATTTTGCAAGCATTTTTTCCACAAAAACAGGACTATTCCCATATGATCTCAAGTGCACCTACTCATTCCTGCACAGACACCCCCAGCTCATATCCACATTTCTATCTGCACACAGAACCAACATTTCACCACACCACCCCAACCCTGGGTGAAGTACGCAGAAATCCAAAAGTAGCTCATAATCAGAACCAGAATGTAGATGCTTCCATTTTCCTAGGTAAAGATGAGGGCGGCGATCAACCTCTGCCCTCCGGTGCCCTACACCCTCTTCTTGGCAGCTCAGTTAGGGAACAGCACAGCAGTCACGAGTGCCTGTTGGGAAACCAAGATTTTCTGGAGAACAGTAAGACATTAGAGCAGTCTAGTGGGTCAAGTATTGGACTGCAAACCCAGTCTGAGAGCTCTGAAACCACGTTGTTTCTGGATCTGATGGATCAAGAATAAAATCACGCAATGGCACCTACTGGTTTTCAATTTGAAGACTTTTTTTGATAAATGACTTCACCTGGATCAGTTGTGTTCAATTAAAATTGAAGCTTAACTTTCCAGGACATTGGAGCACAGCTGAGTGGAAAGCAAAAAAAAAGGAAACAAGGACTCACAAATAACAATTGAATGTTTCACTTCCTGCATGCAATGATGCCTGCATGCTTGTAAATTCTTAAAATGTAAATAAACCCTTGAATGAGATGAATTATCTATGCTTTGGTATTACAGAGTTATTGAGAAATGTTTTAGATGTAAGAAGTCCATTTTAGAAAGTCAAAGAATTTCTATTACAAGAACATTTTCATCAAGCTCCAATTACCAGGCAGACTTACTGTATTTTAACATTTCCTCCTCAGCAAGGTTGATCTTCTTTTAAGGGAATGTTGGCACACATCTAAAGGACAAGGTCAAGTAAGCCATTCATGAAGACAGGTCCATATAGCCAAGAATAGTTTGTCCCAAAGATATTCACTGTTGATTATACAAATAAATTGCTTCACATATAATTTATGCTTTGGGTTTCTGCTTTGATTTCTGTTATCCAAGATCATTTATATAAAAACATGCTTAGTTTTAAAAATGCCTGCAGGAGTCTGCTCAAAACCTGGTGACTTTTCCATGTGAAAGACATGGAAAAGCTTATAAATAGCTGAACTTTTACTTTTATTTAGTTTCTTTAGATATTATTTGCAAAATAATGTGAGGTTAGTTTTTATTGCAGGACGATGATGATCACATCAGCCTAGTTCTAACAACTGGCTGCCTATAAATGTCAAAATCTTACTATTCACTTATAAAACATCAATTGAGCTACCATCAGATTACAGCCAACACATACAAAATTCCCAAAAGGCCAACCTTGTAATTAAACATTTACAGCATGTCCAAACTATTAGAAATACCAATTCCATTGTTAAAATGTTTATAAAATTTATTTCCATTTCAATCATCTCCCCACATACATAATCAAACATGACATGAAAAAACCTCCCAAAGAAAAGAGTTAGATTGTCAATATAACATGACTAGTATAAATGAATATAGAAAAAAGGTAATATTTAAGACTTGGGGATAAAACAAAAACATTCATAAGGTTCACATTTGAAACATTATTGAGTTGCTCTAATTAAAGGTAACCTTTGCACAAAATATTTGTGACAGTATTATGATAATATCTACTTTAAACAATATATTTTTAGACAGCGGTTTTAATATTAGATATTTCTCCATACACAATATATAATTCTGTCTTTATAGCTAATCTGAAAAAATCTATTTTCCTGAGGTTTTTTTGAGAGGGTGACATGTTTGACTGACAACAGACACTTTTAACTTTACTTTACATTAATCAAATTAGCACATCAAACAATGTTTTGGATTATTAAAAGAAAATAATATTTATAACAGATGCAAAAAATGAGTTCAAGAGGATGTGCAGATTCAGACACAATTAACATTTTACTGGGGATTAAATTAAAGTTTACACAAATTAATAAAAGTGTGTAGGGTTAGACTGCAGACTGTCTGGGCCTGATTAGTGCTAACATATTTGTTTGACTTTTGTGTACAGAAACTTTCTATGGAAATCTGTGGGTATTACTAGACTTTGGTATTATACTTTGGTAAGTACTGTACAGACATTAGTTATTAAAGGCACAGGAGGAGAAGCGAGACGTTCAAAGTTTATGGTTTTGGGTCAGGAGGAAAAGGGCAGAATCATGCTAACACAACTCTCATGCTAACACAACTCAAACTGTCAATAAACAAATTACTTTCATTTGAGTTTGTTCGTAATTCTGAAGACGAAAATATATGCCAAGACTTTTTTCTCAACATAAACGCAGCAAATTAAATACAACCAGTTTTAAAAGAACTATACAATGTGAATATTGGGTCATTTATATGGTAACAAAAATAACTAAGAATCACAAAAAAATATGTAGACATTAGGGTTCATCTGTTGATACTGGGTTAGAATGGGGCAGTGAAATGTGCCCTTACTGTAATTACACTCATACGAACCACAGGCCGCAACAGACCGTGCGACAAACTAACCATTGTGTAAAATAAGAGAGAAAATATGACAATACAGAAACAAATGACTTCGCTGTCTGTTAAACTGGGAAATAAAGATGGAATTATGGAATTTTATGGAACTCACAAGCGTGTCTCACCTGAAACTTGTGACACCGTGTATAATAACAGTGACATCATCACTTACTGATGTCATAAAATTACAGCTGAAGAACTAAATTCCAGCAACATTTCAAACAAGAAAGCGGTTTTACTTCTGTAAGGTTGCCGATAAAACTGGTAAATGTACCAAATTAACTGCTCATTTACACATGGGCCTGAAACACAAATAACTCTTCAAAGTTTAAAATTCCTAAAATAAGCAAATAAAATATTCATAGTTCACATTCTGACTGAAGTTGGTAATGACAGATAGCAGAATTAAATCTTAATTCTAACCACAGCATTTGGCTTTAGTTGTTTGTTAAAAACAACTTTAAGTTTTAAGTTTGTTAAAAACAACTGGTATTATCTTTAAGTTTAGCATTTTTACAAAGTTTTTATTTTTGTAAAGCAAAATCAAATTGAACTGAATGAACAAACCTGAATTCATATACCTAAAGACGATCATAAAGGGATCTGACACAAGATTATTGATGTTTTCTGTACGGTACACACACACAGTTTCTCTACTGCTGTTTGCCTAATAATGATGAGAAATGACACACACAAGTGTCATGAACACAGAGGCAGTTACATGTGACTGACCAGCCTCGACAAACACTTCACATTTGTTCATACAAACGTGGAATGGAACCATCAAGTTCTTCGTGTAGCTCAGATGAGAGATGAATCATGACTGCTGTCCGCTCCACTGCGTTTCCATTGGCTGTCGCAGGAACTCCTCCACCTGCCGCGCCATGTCCATGGTGTCATCCAAATCAAACTCACCCTCTGTGTCCAACATGGAGTCATTCCTTCACACACACAC
>JBAJNP010011546.1:0-14600 GCA_036877545.1 Yasuhikotakia modesta | reverse complement strand
AAAAAAAGATTTAAAATAGCCATGATTTTTCTAGGTTTTCCAGTTAACGTCCAGTGAAAGTTTTTGCATGTTACTTCATAGTTAAATAGTGGTTTCACAGGCCAATGGGTTATTTTTAATGAACTGACATTAAGAGAAAAGCGCTTTTGTAAACATCAGGACGGCTGCCGACAGTTTACCAAACAGTGCTGAGAAAAATGTGCATGCTCGTTGTCACGGTGACGCTATCGCTGCGGTCAGTTTGGTAACAGGATGTTTATACATCTTTCATTTGTGAGGAGAAACGCAACTGTTGACCGACAAACTAATTGAGTGGCGAGCGCGAGCGTTCCCACAGCGCAGGAAGCCAAGGTCACGGGTTGAGCCGACACATTGTGCTGCCCCAGTGTGAACATAAACATGTTAGAAGGTCTTCGGAGCAAATGAACTGCTCTTATGAAAGCAGCAGCGCAGAGAGAGATGGGTCTGTTCGGCTGTGAGGTCTTGGATGAATTCACTGGACTTTAGCTGTTTGTGACAGAGGCTGCTTGTGAAATCATTTCTGGAATGACTCTCAACAACAGAAGCTTTTGCAACCGTTCAATGCATATAGCCAAACCTTATATCTGTCCGTTTTGCCTGACAACTGACTTATCTTGTGAAAAGAGCTTAAATCAGCACCAGCTTGTGTATTTAAGCTATAGAAGTATCACCCCCCCCACCTCCAAAAAAAATCATTTACACCCTCGTGTTTTTCCAAGCCTGCAGGACATTTCTTCTGCTAAACACAAAAAGATAATGTCTGAGGTGGGTGTTTGTTTGCCCCAGAAAGGACATAAAACCGTACAGCTAACAGAGCAAACGTTCTCATAACATTGATTAATGCTCTCCAAAAAACGCCTGTAGTAATGTTAGTGGAACTGTTTAACATTATATCATAACGAAAGAAAAGTTACTAGCGAAACAACTTTACAGACTTAACTATATTTAAATACCATCCCCAAACAAGCAATAATGTAAATACAACAGCAGTTTTAATATTCAGAGAACTTTAAAATGATTGAATGAAAACATTAGGGAAACATTACTACAACCTAAAGCTGTTATCTGGATACCTGCAGACAGAACTTTCAATTGTAAGTCAACTAAGACCATCATCAACACATTTGGTATCAGGTTAGTTTGTATTAATCTCATTCTGAGCTGAAGTCACGTGTGTCTCATATTTCTCTCAGCCGTTTCTCCTCCAGCTTCACCGGCTCTTCAGCGTAAATGACTTAATGATCTCACCGTTGGTTTGGATTCGCCCGAATGTCGTTGTCTGACGGGAGTGATTCACTGCAAACTCACGCGAGCGGCTGTTGCTGTAGTAAAACACACACTCACATCTGAATCACCCCCATTAACAGTTTCGCCTCATTTTAAAACCTGATTGTTTGTTTTAACATCTTAAGCTGCAGTTCTTCAGAAGAGATGAGCTGGTTTAGCCTGAAAAAAAGAAAAACAAAGTGACAAATCTGATGCAAGCACACACCACACAAACACAACGTGACGTCATAAGTTTCTTTTCTCAGTATTTATGTTAAGTGACTTAACAAGCTAGTTTGGGCAGAGAAACACTTTCACAGTTTTTGTGCTCTTTGGAATAACATTTGGAGTGATGATTGAAAACTGACGATTTAGCTAAACAAACATTTATACATACATTTGTAGCTAATTCATTTTCACAGATATTAACAGTTTTGGCTAAATGCACCAAACAGCTTTGCAAGCAGCTAAGCAACAGCATGGAAATGTGCCAAAATGACTCACACCTTAGTAACGACCCAGCAACACCTTGCCAGCTAACAGGGAATGTTGTCAGAACGTTGGCTAATGTTCTCCTAAGGTTCTCCAAAAAACAATATTTTGTAAGTTGTTAGTGAAAAGTTGATATTACAGACTTAGTTTAAACAATATTCTTATAACCAAGCAAAGTAAATTTAACACAACATTTAAAAAATACTGTAAGTTTTAAACGTCCCTATAACATTCAAAATAACATTTTTGCTACTTAATAAAAACATTCCCACAAGCGTGAAGCATTAGCTGGGCTGGCAACCGCACTAGCGCTGCTCAACCTTTCAGGGAATTTATGACTCTAGCAGTAGCAGCTTCCTGTTAAATGACTTCTAACATGTTGGCCAATAGCTCATAATTATCGACTGGCAGAGTTTTATATCCTGCGCTTCTCTCCCACCGGCAGTAAGTCACGCTGACGTGCCATTGGCTGATGCTCCGTCCAATCACGCTTCCTCACACACTGACTTTATTAAAGGCATTTCGGCATCCTGCGCTTCCCGCATTGTGATGCGGCCGCATCCATCAGCACGCTTTCATGTGGCTGAGTGTGTTCAGCGCATGACCGTACAGACACAAACGCTGCTGCAACCCACATGGAACGTTGGCTGATCAGATGCTGCCCTATTTCTGAAACTCAGATTAAAGGTTTCTGTTTGTCTTTGGTTACTTCCAAGTTATTGTAGGCAGACGGTGACCTTGGTACAGCCTAAATTAAACAGGTTATGTCATACGTTGACCGTAAAGACATACAATCTTCTCCTTCTTTGCTTTCTTCTGCTCGCCTGTTTCTTTTTGTTTATGTTTTTCTCATTCAGTTACGTTTATAAAGCTGACAAGTTGAACAAAGGTAAAACAAACACAGATCAGTTTCCTTCCATTACAAACATCTTGTGATTACAATGCACTAGTTTTAGGAGTAATGCTAGCTGCTGTTGTAGTAATTGTTGTTTGTGTTTGTATCCCACTAACAACCTCATAACATTCTCCAAACGTTTCTCAGTTAACACAGAACTAATATTACACCACTTTCACATTATATATCACATCCACAAAACATCAGAACTAAAACATTTGAACAATGTTCTCAATGTTTCTAACATTCCTACAACATTTAAGTAACATTATGAACATTTTTCTTACTTAATGGAAATGTTAGAGAAATGTTTGCAAGTTAAAATTGTTAGCCGGGTAAGTAAGAGTAACTGGATTAGTTAAACTAGCTTTCAAAACAATTATTAATACAGATCATTTTACACAATCTTTAATACAAATATTTAGCATGTAACAATTCTCAACACGGTCAGAACTGACATTGTTCTGTCATTTACACTTTTGAGGTGAAGATTGTAATGGTGTTTTCAAACAAAACTGAAATACTATCATATTAACACAATAATCCCATCAGCTCTCCAGATGTTGCTCACATTACAGATACAGCAGAGACTCAGTCACATCGCACACGTCTGTAAACACACACATATGTTAAAAGTCACGCGGTTCGAATGAATGCAATGCTTTATAATGTTAACAGTTCCAAGATAAGAACTAATTTATCAATGATGGTTGTGTTTTATTAGGACTGTAAAGCTAATTTAGCTTCATGCTAATGATCAGTTGCTCCACAGAATCAGTTTAAACATTTGGACAAGCAGAATAAATCCATTGTGTGTTTAAATAAACAGTTCTTCTCCAATGAGACCTACATGCTTGTTCATTGGATTTGTTCAGCTGTAACCAAAATCCTTTCAGTTAAATAAATCTGCTTATTTTTAAACCTCTGAACTATTCCTCCCCTTAGGCTGCTTTAGAAACACGACCACAACAACAGCTCACTATTACCAAAGCTGCATCTGTCGCCTCTCTGCTGCCACCTCTGTCTGAAACACAACATTGCAGCCATTTCCCAACTTCTCTCACATCTAAAGTCAAATGAAGCCAACATTATTTTTCCATTGCAGTAAGGTAGTGAGACTATTCTGAACCCTGATCTGGTCTTTATTTGTAACCCCTCAGAAAATTACAGGTTGGAGCTTTAAGACATGCCAAAATGACTTTTTTTGTAGAAAGATAAATTACTGGAAATGTGGACAAAAAACCTGAGTGACAGCCAGAGTGTATTTCATTTCCATTCTGATAAAGTTTAAACAAGCAAGTCCCGGAAAACAAATTAAAACCAAGCAGATGAACTCTTTTTTTCAGCCGACACAAGGAAAGCTTTTTGTTGTTGAATGTTTGCAGGGTGTGTTGGGTCTGTCAGTATTATTGCTCAGTTTTGCGGTAAACATTTGTAAACACTGCAAATCAATTTCATGGAGAGAACACAACAACGATATCCAGCTGTGGGCTGTTACGAGACCTCACCCTCAGTTCCTGATGTCACATTAAACACACAACCATTCATTTCACAAAGCAGTCAATGGTTTCCTGATTCTCTCCTCAGCACTGACCTTTCAACTCATTATCAAACTTTTTAAAAAGTGACAAGTGTCATGGCAAGGCCAGCATTCACATCCCTCCCTCATTATCTAATATAAACCGAGTGAAAGATACACGGTTCTGCATGCCGCCTCTTGGGGCAGATGTGATTAACTGAGCCAAATAAGAGCTAGTAAAACAGTAGGGCCCAGATGGAGGGCCATAACTCACTCAAGTGCGCCATTAAAACGTCACAGAAACAAGAAACGTAAAGCATTTTGAATTATTACGACTTCCTTAGGAAATGACGAGTTACAGACTCTTGAAGGGTTTGACTTAGAGCTCAACAAACAACACCCCGACACCGAGTCGAGGGGACATTCTTCCCAAAAAAAGAGAGCTTGGGAAACACGTATTTTTATACAGGATGCATGCGAGTTTTTAAAAGCCATTGTTAAAACTGCAGTCAGTTTCTATTTTACTACCATCATTGTGGAGCAACAATTTGAGGGGAACTTAGTTAAAATTAGTTAAACTGTTGCCAAGCAAACAGCTATCTGGATTAATACCACAGATACCTGGAGATAGTTCTAAATGCTAAACTGGTTCTAAAATTAAACTTAGTACAGCCACAGTATTTTATACAGTAAACACACTACAGTTATGTACAGTAGAATAAAGCCCCTGCAACACAAGTGCATTTAATCATAACTGTGAAACAAACAGCCTGGGCCTTTAAAACTCTAAAAACATAAGTTTATTCAAGTGTGACATTAGAAACGGTCTCTTAAAATAAATCATAAGGGAAGATTTGTATGCATTTATGCAAATATAGAAAAATTTAGGGTTCATTCCCAAGCAGTATTAAAATAGTACACTTACAAGTACTGGTATAAAAGTATACTGTAAAGTTTACTTAAACTCACATTTAACCCGTACATTTAAGTAAACCTGAAGTAACTTCTTTATGTAAGGGAACACAAATCAGATTCTCCTACTTTAAAAACTTTAAAGGCACCGATTCTTCTGCTCAGCGATGACTGCCAGCAAACATCAGCCATCAATCACAGGCTGTGGAAACTTCAAAAAGACATCAGAGAAGAACATTCTCACTGCCACAGATGTTAGCACCTCATTTACCACGTGAATGATTTATGGTTTAAAGAGGCTAAATTAAAATAAACATCTTATGTAAAGAACTGTGTTGATTTGACTTGTAACACTCATCTCACTGCTGGAATAAGCAGACGTTTGGAAAATCTGCCCCGGCAGCACCCAGGGAAACGGATCTCGCCCCTCCCAGCTGCCTCTGGACGTGGCGTAATGAGGCACAAAAACAGGGTGTAAGGTGCACGCATTCTTCCCAGGGGCAAATCCAGCTGGGAGCTTGACACTAATGCAGAACCCACAGCCCACAGACGGACATCACCGCCAACTCCGGCTAATATTAAAGCTCTTTGAAACCAGGCCCTGTTTTAATGGGCAGGGGTGTGGCCTGTTAAAGTCTCATACCTGAATAAGCTGAGCTCTCACGGTAATTAGTTCTTAGTCACAGCCACAGACATTAATCGCTCTTTGATGGGATTTTTCTAAGACTTGTCTTGCTAGGTTTGATTGTACGGCTATAATTAAAAAGGTAAAACCGGTGGTTTGAAACGGTCTAGTGTTTCTAAGGTGATGTCATACAGTATGACATCATCTTCATCCTTCTAGGGTACAAAATGACATAACACATTTCACACGTAACGTGCAATGTTACACGATAACAATCAGAACTTATTATAAAGGCAAGGTTAATGTTTTCTTTTGGCAGATGCAAGCGTTAACATCAAAAGATGAAACGACATGAAATGCTACACTAGAAGAAAATATCCGGTAACTTTCACACTCATCTGAGGGTTTAACTGGATCAATCTGCCATCTTTGCTCATGGGCACTCAGATATATTTTTTCAGCCAATCACATGAGCTATAAACGCATGTCATTAATCATACTGCAGCCACAGGGAAATGACATCACAACTGGCCGATGGGGCTACAAGAACTCAAGCCCTTCGCTGTCCTGACACGACAAATATAAACACATTTCACTTTGAAAACCACAACATTTAAGCAGAATATAATTTACCCACATAACAACAGAGTTCTAGTCACAACCAGTAAAGACAGTTAACTGCCCAAACTAACCAGCCTAACCTGACCAGGAACATGCATTAAGGAAGAGAGCGACTGGAAAAGCTTGGCACAAATAAAACGCAGGAACAATCTCCAGCCGTCCTGACCCTCACAAGCAGACGTTCTGCTGAGCTTACACACAAACACAACTCTGACCTGAAGTCCCGATCGCACACGTTGAAGCGGTCGCGCAAATGTATTTATATCGGCCTGCGTTTTGTTTAAAGTCAGATGAACCGATGATTGCCATCTGCTGGTGAGAGCAGCTGAAGTAAAGCGTGTATTTACACAAAATAAATCTCCACGGAGACGGCCAACAACACGTGAAATTACAGGTCTGCTGTATCTACAGCGCGACAGCTGACTGTCAGAGCGCAGAGACGCTGGGTGTGTTTGTTATGTTGAAGGTTTCTGTTGCTAGCCAATCAGGAGGCCGTACTTCTGGAACGTTCTTTGGGGTCTTGGCAAGCGGTTGGCTTTTAAAAGCAAGGTTTGAACTCAAATGTTTTTGTGCGTGTCTGATTCTCACAAAGTGAGCGTCTCCAGATTCTGACAGTGACAAAAATGTTCTAGTGTATAATTTGTTTATGTTCCCATGGTTGCACCATGACATCAGATGTTTGCTGGAAGTCAAGCACTAGGCATTTCACCTATGAAGTGTGCACTGCTGATGCACACTAAAGAGGCACATACGGTCAGATTAAAGCGGTTCATTGTGCACCTCTGCATTAAAGCTGCAATCTGTAACTTGTCTCTCTTACTGCCATCTCTGTTTGAAACATAAAACTAGAGGTTATGTTATATAACACACATTTAAGTCAAAAAGCCAAACATTAAGAAGAAATATTAAGAACAAATATTTTTGTTTTGTTTTTACCCTCATAAAGTTACAGATTGCATCTTTAAATTACAGATATTGTCAACATTATACATCTTTTAAACTGAAATTAATGACATCTTGCAAAACCAGGCGTTAAAGACAATGCAACCTTTGACCTGAAGAGATAAACAACGATTTTTACAGCCTTTGAGATGTTCAAGAAATTAAGATACAATTTCTTCCAACAGTCTGAAGAAACCTCAGTGAAACCTGCATTCAGAACAACACAAACCTAGAACAAGATTTTACAAATGTTGAAAACTGTAAAATGTGATGCAGAAGAAATCCAGTTTCTGCCATTTCTGGGTCACAGCTCATGTTATCAATGTTATCAACATCTTTGTACAAAAGGTCAGATTTCCTGACTTCCTGGTTTCTGGACGGTTCTCAGATCCTGCTGAGGAACATTTTTCAGATTTTGTTTATGCAGCTCTAGAGCAGCTGTTAATAATGCGAAACTGAATTAAACATACTGAAATTCTTATCATAAAAAACATAACATTTATAATACATCACAAAAATACTTTTGGACCCCAAACTGTATGACGCAAAAAACACATTGCACACGAAAAGCAACAATGCAAATGTTTTAAAGGACAGGTTACAGCAAAAACGTACACAGATGCGGGTTTAACCGCACATCAAAGACGCGTTACTTTGACTAACTTCAGCTGAAGGGTGTGTTCCAGCAACAAACAGCCATTTTTGACTCATGCACAGGGTGGTATTTGAGGATTTATGTGTGAAATGACACAGTGAGGGATCATCACACGAGCTGTGTCACTGTGGTTAGGGAATTTCCTCTGTAATTACCTGTGCATCTCTCTGCACCTGGAGACCCTACAGACACCCACAGCTCTGTTCAGACTGCTGGTATGTAAACATCAGTGTCTCAACAACTGAAACGCTATCAATGCATCCTCCAAAACCGCCAAATTCATTTAGCGGGTTGTGGTTTTATTTCCTGTTAAAGGAACAGTGCACTTAAAACTATTACAGTAAATAATATTTCAGCATTTATAATATTGAACAAATATGAAACATAAAAATGTTCCTCCTAATACCATGTAAAGGCTGTACCACACCTACTCCAAAAACATTTGTTCAGCTGGATAACAGTCATTTTACACCCTGATAAAAATTGGGGTCTAACATATATTAGAAAACGCAGCTGACGTCACAGGACCATAAAACAATCGTCCAATCAAGTGCAATGGTAGAATCTGCCAATCAAACCATGCATCTGCACCACACCGTGTTCCTGTGTTGTAGGAGGCGGGGCTCTAGACAGAGGGAGGGGTCCTAAACTGCCCTGCTATTGCATTTATCCCATTGCCATGACAGCAGTACAAAGCATGCGCATGCAGATGTAATTGCAGGCAGATTATCTGCAGTGCTTGCAGCGGTGCATGAGTCAATACGTTAATTTCTTTGTATCATGCGTGAGGAGTTTCCACACTGCAAAGTTTACGCACTTGGGCAATGAAAACAAACAATTAAACGAGTCTAATACCCTCACAGGCATGACTCTGTTCTGGTGCTGCTTTTGCCAACAGCACTCAAACTTTAATGCTTGCACGCATATAAACTGACATGCTGCTTCCGAAGTAAATCAAAGTACCAGCAATGGGTCGCTGTGGTACAAACACGGTCCAGATGAGCTGCAGGTCACAGATACACTGAAGGCCGATCGCAGAGACACAGAGGTTACGGCACCAGCGCCACACGCGCATGCGCAGTGCATGGCTGCAGGTCGCTAAATTAACATGCGCGTTTAATCAAACCCACGAGACTCACATGTTATTATTATTTATAATGTGATTTTATTTTATATTTAGTTCATTTTTCTGAAAAAGTTCAAAGTGTCACCGATCAAAACTCGAGTCGTAAGCGATTCAAACGCGACTCGTAACGCGACTCGTAACGCGTCTAACTACGCGAGCAACGCGTCCAAACGCACGCGAACGAGATTAAATCGCTTCACTTACCGGTCATGACGCGTCGCTTGTTTCCGTGAATTAAACGAGAATCACCGACTCCGCAGGAGCGACACGCGGCTGTTTCCATGGAGCCAGATATTACATTCAGCTGTGATAAATCACACATCTGCTGCCTTTCATTATAACATGCAGAGATTAAATACATGCGATGCAAAATTAAAACCTATTGAGTTAATGTTACAACTTTTGTTTTGTTACAACTATTGTTTTGTTTGTGTTATTTATTGTATGTTGGGTTGCAGGACTACAATCACCTGCAGACTACAATCACCTGCAGACTACAATCACCTGCAGTCATGTTTTCTTCTGAAGATGTTAAAGTTTTAGCTGTGCAGGATTCGTGGTTTTAAACTGGACATCAGGTTGTGAGATCTGCTGTGTAGTTTATCATGTTGCATCAGACCCGCAATGCATTTCTTCAAAGCGTTTTGTAGTATAAATAAAGAGCAACTTTAGCATTTTTGACTCGGCTCAAAGTCGATGCCCGACACAATACAGCCTGTAAAGAGCATAAAACATGACGATTACCCCTCCCCTCAGAGAAGATGGTTCTGTGAGCTTCAGCTGAGAACATCCTGTGTTCTTATCTCGGTCATTACTGTAATCTCCACACCAATTATGAATCATAAAGATGATGATCTTGCCACCTTATCTCAGGAATGCTACAGGAATCCAGGGCAGCAGCGATGAAGGGGAATCGAGCCCTGCAGAGCACATTTATAGTTCAGGCCTGTTACGCTGCCACAAATAACAGGATTAAAAAATAAGAACGTGCATGCAGACCCCAGCTGAACGTTCCCTCAGCTTCATCCAAACATCTTCTAGCAGCAACTTCAGTAAAATGTTTGTCTAATGTTATGTATCATATATCAAAAACGTAACTTGAAAGTACTTGGATAATGTTCTTTTAACCAAGCAACAACATTAATACAATGTCTAGAAAACTGAATGTTTCAAAGGCCTCTACAGCTTTTTAGTTGTTTTTTTTACTTAATGGAAACATTACGGAAACATTCAACGTACAGCCTAAAATTGTTAGCTGGAACTGATCTCCAGTATCCATTTTGATAGCTGGGGTGTGTCTTCGAACATCTGTACGCCATACACACTCATCTGCGTCCACAGGGCCTGCAGCACAGCAGTACCACACCACACCACACTGTTAGCGGCCCCTTAATGAACTCAAACTGTCCGTTTTCAAACGCTTTGACATCAAGGCATTTTTAGCAGTTGTGCGTAACATTACATTCGAGCAAAACCTGTCGATGAGACGACAGACCCACCTCCTGCAGCGCCGGTTTATGATCCATGAGAAAATCCAGTTCCTGTGACGTTCGTTTAACCTCAAGACAACCAAATAAAAGTTATTATCAGTGATTTTTTAGTTCAAAGTGAAGAGATGCTGTTATGGAGATGTAGAGTTTAAGTGACTTTAAATGGTCTGCATTTCTGTAGTTTAGTTCTGTTGTTTGAACATGCTTAGAGTTTAGATGTTTGTTCAAATCTTTAACCACTGAATGATAAACTTGTAAATCTGCTTGTATTCCAGCAGATAAAAAAATCTCTTTCTTACATTAAACCTACATGAAGAGAAAAAACAGGCACATATAAGACCTAAAATACCACAGAGATTTGGGGGTTGGTCTCTTTTCACTTGCGCCATCTAGAAACCACCTAGCAACAGCTCTGAAAACCATAGCAACCAAATTCTCCAGCATTGCAGTGGTGAGTTTGGCATGCATAAGCAACGTTTAAAAAGAAATATGTATAATCTAGTTTTCTCATCCTGTACTCTGTTTATTTGGTCAGTTAAATGACATGTCTGTCTTTGCTTCTTAAACAGCGTCCCTCTAATAAAACTCTGGACTGGAGATCAGTTCTGTGAATGTCTCTTAATTAGCTTCACTCATTTAGTTTCCTGCAGTATAACGCTGGAGGAATAACCTGAACACGACCAACGCAGCAAAGGCTCATTCAGATTTCAGGAGCTCGTTCTGTAACTGAGATTCACAGACTGATTTCCTGAGAGTTCAGTGCTACATAAAGTTACTGAGGCTCCACAAAACCTCAAAGCTCAGTGGATAAAGATGTAAAGATACAGTGCTTTTCTGCAGAATGCATTCATTTTGATGCATTTAATGCAATTCTACCCTTTTAGGTCCAATGTTGGATCTAGTGAAGATAATTTCACATCCATGTTTCACTCAAAAATGAAAAATCATTTTCTCACCCTTATTTAAAAACCTGTATGACTTTTTCTGCTTCTGAGGAACACAGAAGATATTTTGAAGTATGTTTGTAACCAAACAACAGTGGCACCCACTAACTTTCATTAAACCATTTCTGATTATCACAAAATATCTTCTTTTGTGTTAAACAATTAAAATATTCTAATGTTTGGCTGAACTGGCCCTTTAATGATGTTTTCTATAAATATATAAAATAAATGCATAACAGTGAAAAATTGTGCATCAGAAAGAATATTAGTTTCACTCTGATTAAAATATTTATTTTCCCAATAGTGAACATAAATATATATTTATATACTTTTCCAAAATATGTGTTTTGCTTTATTATAAATAAAGTTTAGTGTTGGGAAAAAAGTGTCTGTGTTGGGGTCCGAAGCATCAGCGACAGCCGCAGCCCTCCACCACCATGTCCTGGTAGTTTTTTAAGATCACGCGCTCGTATTCGTCCAGGTAGAGCAGCGAGATGGGGCTCAGGTCTGTGGGCACGCAGCAGGCTCTGGGAATGTTGTTGTTTACCGAGTTCACCAGCGTCTGAACAATAGCATGATTGGTGGAGTTCAGGTGGTCCGCCAGAGGAAACGGACATTCCCCCTGACAGTAAAACGCGTGGTAACCCGGCGGGGCGACTATCCAGTCGTTCCAGCCCACGTCGCTGAAGTCCACGTAGAGGGAGTGTCTCCTGCAGTTAGCTTTGTGTTTCTTTCTCTGTTTGTTTGTCCGCACTTGCCGTTTCTCTCGAGAGTGCAGCACGCTTCCCTTCCCGTCGTGGCTGTAGGTCACCAACAGGGGCCTCATTTGAGACCACGTGTCCTCCCTGTCGTGCAGGGACCTGCTGACGCGGACGTGTCTTTTGGAGCTCTCCTCCACACTGTCTGGGTGTAATACCTCCACCACGAAGCCGTGGTTAGGGTGGCCATCCGCCATCCACCTCGTAATAGCAGGACTGACATCAAAACTCTCCCATTTACTCAGGCTGTCATGAACCAGCCTGGTGTCCAGGAGTCGTGTGATTGGCTCTTTAAAGCTTCCGGTGGGTTTGAGGATTTCGTGAATGTTGATGCGGTGGTGTCCCGTGCTGCTGTTGCTCGGAGAGCTAGCAACCTGCTCTCTAAATATCCGTAGCTCAGCTGACGTCACATACTCCTCACCGGGGATCGAACTCAGGTTGAAGGCGAACTGTTGAGTCGTCTTTCCACCTGAATGGGACAAATCCTCAGAAGATTCTGAAAGACACGAGATTTGCATCAGTTTGGACTGAACAGAATCAATAATAGTTAGTGCTTATGTGTCAAACCTCTTACTGGAATCACTTGTTTAAACCATTTAAAAAAAGATAAGTTATCACTCTGGACATAAACACTTTAGTACTTTAGAGGTGGTAAAATCTGCTTTACAGCCCATCTTCTCAAGTATAATGTGTTTGGTGATAATGTTCTGCCATTTAAAACCCAAAGCAATATTATATTTAACATCCTTGTTTTTAAAAACACAAAATCTAAATCATATATAAATCACATCAAGTCATAAATCTTCATTAAACGTGTGTGTTCTGTGTGCATTTCTACATTATTACTGGCTATTAAATTATCTTTCATTTTTAACTCTGCTGTTTATGTGAAGAACGACGTTGTAAAATAACCTACAATGCAATAAATAAATCGCATGTTGACACAAATGCATCACAGTTCTGCATGAACTGCGGCTGCAACTGCGAGTTCCTCATCAAACTCTGCGGCTAATCTCAGTTCCTGACAGACATGAGGGATAAAGCTGATAAGATGTGGACAGAAGAATTTCTGGGTGACATTTCTTTAAGAAAACACTTGCTTACCATCGTGATGGAAGCTTCTGATTGTATTTGCGCGACTGGCGGACTTTTCTGCGCCTTTTCCCGCAGAGCCTCTGGTTCGAGCGCCGCCGCTCTGATCCGCGTTCACCGAGTGCATAGAGTACAAGTCCAGCATATACTGCGGAACCACGGGAGACTTGCTGGGAACGGGTCTGTGTTTGAGTCCAAACATGTTCAGAAGCCGAAGTTCAAACGCATGTATCACGTCCTGGGACAGCGAGGACCGACCGATCTGCGGCACGAGTCCACTGGAGCCGAGGAACACCTGCGTGACTATCAGAACCATGAGAGCGCAGCCGGTGGAGAACATGATCACACTAAACCTGACAGATCAGCGAAGAACAAGATCAGATGGGCTCTGGCCAGGAGATGTGACCATATTCCGTGTGTGATTGAGCCATTTTACGAGTCTGGAATATCAGTCATGTTTCAATGCCACCTTAAGAGCCGCTTTAAGGAGGAACTTAGTCCTGCGCTAAATCCATTCGGACAGCGGAGAGTCCATGAGTGAAAGTCGGTCATAATATTGAACTTTTCTTGGAAAACAATCGGTGCAAACGCGAGGACTAATAAACGCGAAAAGCATGAAAACTCAAATCCAAACTCAGTATATGGTGAGAAAAGCTCAAACTTGGAACCGCATCAGCAATAGTCCAAAAGATGACAGGGACACAAAATCGATGAGTGTCTGGATGTGTCTCGGGTTTGCAGGCGTCTCTGTACGCGCAGGACCTCCAGATAAAGTCAAACCTCCAGACGCGGCCACGGCGCGACTCTTATTCTCTCCATGGCGCATTAAACGATCGCTGTGCTCCTCTCTGGACCTCATATACGGCTCGTCCTCCTTTATAATTCCTCATTTAACTGCGTTTCATGCTACAGAAAGGCTGATCTTCTGCAGAAAACAATACGTCCACAGTAACGCCCGCCTCTTCTTAGACATATTCTACCGTCACCGCGTACAAAGAAGCCGTTTGTAGGTGTTGTTTGCTGTAACAAAAGTGCGCATGTAATTAAAAAAGTCCAGTTCATTCAGAAAAAATAAAGTTTCCTCTGTTGAAACGACGAGGAGTCCGAAACAAGTCCAGGCGAGGGTTTGGATACGTGTGTCCTTTACGCGCAGCGCGCGAGTGTAACAGCGCCTCTCTCTCTCTCTCTCTCTCTCTCTCTCTCTCTGTGTGTCTGTATGTGTGCGTGTCTCTCTCTCTCTCT
>JBAJNP010011545.1:0-14601 GCA_036877545.1 Yasuhikotakia modesta | reverse complement strand
GTATATACCATACTATAAATATATACTATATAGTCTTAGTATAGTAAGGTACAGGATTACAGTTTTAGTATATACTATACTATAGCTTCTAGAAAATGAATTTTTATGACACAATAATTAATAATGATTCTCTATTATTAAACAAGAGTTAGTAAAATCCTGTAGCTTTAAGAGCTGAGCAAGCGCTCCCTAAAAACACGTTTGAGCCTCTGCTGGCGTTGTGGCCTGAGGCTGTGTGGTACAGTATCACGTCTCTGTACATCTGTGCTTCCCAGCTGCAGCAGGAGGCTCACGGCAACCATACCTAAACGTTAAAAAAACATACGGCAACGTTTTAATCGCTGTATTAAACGCCCTGTAAATGTAGGTCATGAGGAATATAAATCATATTAACAGACTTACAAAGAGAAAAAGAGACTGAGAAAGAGTGAGAGGGAGAGAAAGAGACAGAAAAAGAGTGAGAGGGAGAGAGAGAGAAAGAGAGAGAGACAGGGAAAGAGAGAAAGAGAGAGAGAGAGAAAGACAGGGAAAGAGAGAAAGACAGGGAGAGAAAGAGAGAGAGGGAGGGAAAAAGAGAGAGAGAGACAGAGAAAGAGAGAGATGCCAAACTCAATAACAAGAGGTACAAAAAAAGCTAATTTCCATCTTCTACTAACAAGTTGCTTTTTAAGTCAAATGCAACGTTCTCAGAGTGACGTTCATGGGACAGACTGTGTTTTATAATCTCTCATTACTGTCTGAAAGCGAGCGCACACTGTGTGATTCCTACACCGTTTCACCATCGTCTGTCTTTCATGTCAGATCGTACGATACGCTTCATTCTTTGGACCCGACCGTCTTCCTTCAGCGGCACCGCCTGTCATCCGTCGGTCGTGGGAGCGGTTCCGCCGCGGTGACACGAAGTTTCACCAAAAATTGCCGCTTGTACGTCTTAAGACAGTCTGCTCGGGGTCCTCGCCCTTAAAATGATGAAGCAATGACAAGTCACAGAAACGAGGCCTGTAAATTTGATCCTGATAAGAGCGTAGCTATGAAAATATGAGGCGCTTATGAGGCGACAGATTGACTAGTGCGATGACAGCGGCCTCGCTTTGATATCATTGCTTTAGCACTCCCAAAACTCCGCTTAGTTTTCAGGGCGCGTGACGTGAGAGCTGGGGAGCGTTTAGCGCCCGTCCAGCGACAAATCGGCTGTTTAGGAGATGACAGGACGGCTGAGGAACTGACACGGACAAAGTCAACAACAAGACATCAAATTCAGATATTAAGATCAACGGCTAAGCGGTGGAACTAGTAACTTAACTGGGAAGAACTGACTGTATCTCCATGTGCAAACCCTGGTGAGATGTTCCTCAAAAAATGACTAGCTTTATTAAAACTACACTGAATAAACAACCAAAAGATCTAAGTTGATAAGAAAAAAATGGATTAGCTACAGTCACGAAGTGTTAACTTTAAATGTTTCTGAGGTTATTTAAAAAACAGATCGCCGAGATCCCAAACAGGACAGGAGGGCTAATTGGGAGACTACGTGAAAACTTTGTAGTTCAAAAATCAATTTGTCACACAGCAGGACTTCAGACGTCGATTAAAACAAGAGGAAAACAAACAAAGTGACGATCAGATCCACTCAAATTACAGACTGGCCATTAAATCCTTAAGGAATTTGTAGGTAAAAATTATATTCACATACACACACACACACACACACACATATATAGATATAGATATAGATAGATAGATAGATTTATGTACACACACACACACACACACACACATATATATATATATGTATATATATAGAGAAGATAGATATCCTTAGATAGATAGCACACAGAAGATAGATAGCACACATATCCTTCAGAAACAGAACCGAGCCCAGTTTCACCACCGCCACAAGCTTCCACAACATAACAACTGAATTACCGACTACACAACTGCTAATCTCAGCGGGGCAATGATTAGCAACGACGCCATCAAACCTCCACAGCTGCCGTCGCTTCCATTTAAAGGCCGCTCTCCACGCTCCTTCTTTCCCACTTTTTTGTTGTAACGGAGCCCTCGAGGCTTCACCGCTCCGGTTAAATTTGCATGTCAAAGTTCCTGCTAAAACTTCATGGGAAAACCGTTACCGCAGCTCTCGCCTCGGAGACACAGGAAGAGAGGCGCAGGTGCGTGGTTCTGCAAATGAGCAGAACCGAACCTTTAACTGCAGCGGGCGTAAGCCTGTCAAAATCGTGAAATTCGGGCTGAAGATTAATTGTCAGGCAAATAATTGCGCTAATATCGCTAGCGGCGTTGTCTTAACAGACAGAAACCTTAATAATTAGCAATAGGCTTAAAAGTGTGAAACACACAAGTTCCCTTTAAACTTTGTAAACAAATACTACACCAGCCAAATATTTATTTTCTTAAATATATTGTGTATCCCGTCACCTACTCCTGTAACTTTGAATGACACCTGAACGTAAAGTGAATCCATATTACTTTGTGTTCACACTGCACCTTAATCCACTTTGACACCTTAATGCAAATCATTGACGTTACAATAAAATGGCACGATATTCACACAGTAACAATCGTGACAGGACTAATCCCACACTTTTGTGAGAGATCGGGTGCGTCTCAACAAAAGAAACGAAAACGACATGAGAACTAGACAGTTTTCTTCTAACTGACAATAGCTCAGCTGTTTCCCACTGCTTAGAAAAACCAGTTAAAAATAACCCGCATTTGAAGTTGAGACCAACAACCGAATACAGGTACTGCCAAACTAATAAGCTCAGAGCAGCAACAAAGTGTGCCGTCTTCACGCCAGACCTAGGCTGATTGACTCTTCTGATTGGCTGTCCTTGAAGCGGTAGAGTCGGGCCGGCTGTGTCTGTCTGGGTCCTGGTAAATCAGAACCGCCTTTCACGCTCTAAAAAGTCTCCCTTTGAAGCGCTGCTCAGGGCCACCAGCTCCGACCGACACTCTCGAAATCACAGGCAGCGGGAAAAAGTGTTGCTACTAGCCAAATTTCTGCCCCTGGGTGAACAGAGGGAGGGAAAATGAAAGGACAGGTGGGACTCAGATTGGACCGACCTTATTAGTGCGTAGCGGGCCGACCCGTGCGACACGGTACCACAGCGAAAGCTGCAAACGGCATTGGTCTGAAAGCGCATCGGCCTCAGAAATGAGAAGCAGGAAACTGTCAATAAAACGGCATTAAAACTCAAGATAAATGGTAATTGATTTTGGACGTCAACTAAAAAAACGACTTCTGAAATATTGCATAATCTTGGGGTGGAGTTATGTAAGCCAGATAATGTAACAGACACTATTTAATATGAACTTGCTGCTAGAAATACCTTCTATGTACCAAAATACCTTCTAAATCTTTGTACCAAGAAACGACCTGCATGGGAACAAACTAGTTTTTGCTTCATTTATAAAACGTGACACCAGCGATTGGGCTGAAAACAGCTCTACCTTGTTGCCGATGGCTTTTTTGGGTGGGAAACTGAAGGAGTGGGCCTGTGGGAACTGCGATCGCAGGTGATTGTGCAGCGCCCTGAACTCGGCGTAGCGCCGGTACACGTTCCACTCGTTGTCCAGGATTCGTATGTACACCTGAAAACACAAGAGAAAACACCTCTGAGTTATTTTCACTACAAATGTGCAGCCTTGTTACCTGAAGTACGTTTATGTATTAAAGAGTTTCTAGTTTTTAACTTGCAATCGTCGTTCATAAAAACGAAGCTCCAGCGCTAATTCCATGAAACATTTTAGAGGAACAGGAATCAGAAGGGATAATATTTTCAAGCCTGGATTTTCACCTCAGAACAGAACAGAGAAGCCCGGCTCAGATTTCCAGAGCAGAACCTGCGATCACGGAGCACTGAAGCCCACCGGGGTGCAGAGCACAGCGTCCGGCTGTAGTAACAAGGTCTTATGAGAGGTTAGACCCTCACAACAGGCGAGTACCTCTGAGGTCAGACTCAGAGCGTCGGTGTTAAACTGTATCCCTGCCAGAGTAACTCAAGCGGCCTTGAAAAGTTTTCACACTTTCTGTCGTTCTGCAAACAATTTGTGAAGTGAGAATTGTGTGTTTGTCTCTGTGTGTGCGTGTGTGTGTTTGTGTGTGTGCCTGTGAGTGTGTGTTTGATCAAAAAGGCCGATGAAAATCATTTCTCAGATCTCTGATCCACATCGATAACTAAAGGGCACCTGACAGCATTTTCCCATAGTGCACTGGGAGAGCTGACATGTGGAAACTTGAATGCTTGTTAAAAACACACTTGGTGTGAAATAATACACAATAAATCGCCACGAACAATATGTTTTTTGTACGTTTGGCTTGTACGTTGATCAATGGGCTTGTGTTTGCATGAGTAGAGCTCGGAGCATGGGTGGTGCTAACTATAACTGTAACATGGGTGGTGCTAAATTTTCGGTTTAGCCTGAATTGGTGCTTCATGAATTTAGAACACAGACGCTTTATAAAGTTTAATGAAATTCTCCTTACAAATTAGCTTGATGTAACCGCTTTATGCAAATGTTATTTATGATTAAACCTTGAAATTCGCTAAACATATTAATCAATTTCACAGGAACCTCCACAATCGTATTAAGACAGAATGACACACACACCACACACACACGCGAGGGTGTTTTATGGCCTTAACTAAAGGAAATCAAAATGACAAACTGACGGTGTATTAGCGCTATTATAATCCCACTGAGGCGGTCTTATTAGCATACATATTTATGGCAACAAATCATCTTCTAAGGACCAATCACATCCCCTTCAATAATCGCAAATTAATTCCCTAAAAGCGCCGGAGGAAATCCGCAAAGCTACTCTGTCTTGACAGAAATAAAACCACCCTTTCAAAAAACAAAAAAACAAAAACAACATGTCATTAAATGCTGGAGTCGGGCCAGCTAAGCAAAACCACCACAAAACGGCGACAACAACCCTAATTCAATTTCAACACCTCAACAAATTCTATTCATCCAACAATTACAAGCCATTTTTGGGGGGGGGGAAATGTGTGTTGCTTGCCTGTGAGGAGGAATATTCTGATCCACAGATATGACTGGATTGTTTGTGATGGATGACTGGAGGAATCCGTCCCACCTCTCGCTACAGTACATCCAATAACAGTTGTGATCAATAACATTCATGACAATAACATTCCTGACCCATAACATTCATGACAACAACATTCATGACCAATAACACTCAAGACCCATAACATTCATAACAATAACATTCATAATAGCATGCATGACCCATAACATTCATAACAATAACATTTATGATTAATGGCCTTTATGATCACAAACTAAGTTTGCTATTATTAATGTTAATTAAATAATAAGTCAAATTAAAAACTACTGGATGAATCTGGGACTGTCTGGCTAACAGTAGATGATAAATTCATCTGCTGTTATTGTAACAGGTATGAAAGCGTATGTAAGATTTATGCATCGCTACGGTTTTCTGTTTGTTTCCCGACGGACTGTATAATTCAACAGCCATTTATCTCTGAAGAACAATGATGGGAAAACAGAGCTGCTAGCGTATGATTCATGCTAAAAGCTAATGTCAGCCCGGGGGAGGACGCTAACATTTCACCCTGCTATAAAGACATTTACACTATCTCATTATTTCCATATTGCGAGAGGAAGTGTTTTCTCATAAAGATATCGTGAGATGCTCGGAAAAGGCTCACGCATGCTAAACGCCCGCCTCGCTTCCAACCCGAGACACTCAATACGTTTTTGTCAGCGCTGTACCTGCGGGCGACGCGCTACAGGTCTGAAAATGAAATGCGGGCGTTAGCGTCGGTTTGGCAACGTGTCTGACTGGAGATGCCCGGCTGGGGTAAAACTGTGGTTTGACCCCTTCCATCTGCGGTGAAATCACAAGAGGAGACATGAGCAAAACTTCCCTCCACCTACAGAGATTTCACACACGCTCTACAGAGGCATTCGTTCTAACCACAGCTGTCAGAACAACTGCCCGAGTGCGGAGGTCTCGTACTGCTGCGGCCCCCCGGAGAGATTTGTCTTTTAGACGGTCCTAAAACAATGTGCATTATTCTCATTTGCCCAGCGAGGTGTATTTTGTATGAAAAATGGACCACAAAATGCCCTGCTGGGTTCATTTCACTCATTGTTGTCAACAAGCCGCAGTCGTGCGGTTTCTAAGGCTGCTCTGACTGGCCTGTGGAATGGAATGGACTGCATGAATCCATTCCCTTAAGATCCCCTCCCCTCAAAAATAACTCACAAAATCAGCTGCTAACTTCAAGTTAAAATCACAGAAGCCATTATTCCTGTTAAAACGCTTAAACTCTGTGACACAAACAGTAAAACACCCCAACATTGTTTTCCTAAATACCAAAAGTGGCTCGTCCAATTAAATTAGAGAATCATATATTATTACTTATATAATGGCTAACAAAATACTGACCCTATATCTAAAACCAGGCTACTAGCAAGTAGCGTTTAGTACCATCCCAGTAACTTAAATAACTCCATTCACTAGCGATATCCAATTATACAGTTTTGTGCAGCGATTCTGGTACGCGGACCCTCGAGATCTCTAACCGAGTTCAACCGAGACAAAACATTTGGCAAATTAGGCAGAAAATAGAATCCATTTGGAAGATTGCAATGCCAGATCCGTGATGAACTGTAAGAGAAGAACAGAGCCAGAGAAAGAAATGAAGAGAGGAAGAAAAGAGGGAGCAATATAGACGAGTGACACGAGGGTGTTTCATTAGAAACATTCAGCCAACAGCTGTCACCTGTGTGTAAAGTGTGAGCAGGTGTGTGTGTGTATGTGAGAGTGAGTGAGTGTGTGTGTGAGTGAGTGAGTGTGTGTGTGTGTGTGTGTGTGTGTGTCTATGTATGTGAGTGTGTGTGTGTGTGTGTGTGTGTGTGTGTGTGTGTGTGTGTATATTCTGTGTAAAAACACTGTGAACATGTCTTACTTTAGAAACTAGCTGTTTCACCAAAATAATATTTGTGTGACAGTAGACAAAAACAATGTATGTTCCACAACAGACGCATGGCCCACACTTAAATCTGTTCTCTCCTTTATTAAATAAGGCTGGGTTAACTTAAAGACGCCACAAAGTAAGAAAACGACACAACCTAAATCTATTAAACTGCTAACATCTCCCAGATAAAATCCATATGATTTGGTATCTAACACACAAAGCTACAATAGCAACAGCTTCAAAAGACCTTGCGACTCCATTCTGAAGCTTGGAATAGAAACTTCATCCCATTGTTGTATAAAGAGGGATTATATTGAGCTACTAAACATTTCTTCAACGTTTAACTAAATAAAAATGACACCATTGGGTCACAAGAAACACATGAGGGCAAACACGTTATTAACTGAATTTTTGTTATTAAGCGACACTTTACAAGGAACAACAACCAAGAAATTCTGATCTGGACGTTTCTTCTAGACTTCAAGAACCGCCAAACAGATTTATAGCAACAACCAACACATTTAAATGCTGCTAAACGGAAGCTTATATCAATTTTAACACCTCTTCCAACACGCATTGATCTCATTTGATGAGACACTTTAGCCGGGATGCCCTCTAAAGTTTCGGGGCGCAGTGGGTCAGGACAAACAACACGGTGTGTGCTGGCGTGGGTGGGCACAGGTCCAGACAGGGTGTGGGCTGCAGCAGATGGGCCCATAAATACCGCTGGACCGGGCCGGTGCCGGAACACACAGCATGTGAGGAGAGCGGTTATTGCTGGAGCACAACTGAGATGTTTGTTGGTGGATACAATTTTTACCAATTTGTTATATTATACTGTAGACACCCAGTTTCATTAGCAACCAGACCACTCACTGTAGGTATTGCTTAGCAATTCGCTATATTAGTTTGCCCTTTAAATTCTGTTTACGTGTCTCATATAGATCAATTTCCCCAAGTCTCTTTCGGTTTATAGGCAATTTCGTCCACACATATTACCTTACATGTGAAGACTGCCATAAAAAAAAATCTATTTAGGTCAGCGCATGGCCAAGAAATTTAGATTCTCGCCCATTTAACTTGACTCAATTGCCTCTTAAACTAATTCTCCAGGGTTCTGAAGTTCTGGTCAACAATTGGTAAACACTTAAAGAGTTTATCCGAAACCATCAATAGCATTTAAATACCTCATGGCTTTTAGCTTTAGGATAATTTATATGCTAATGCATTCCTTAAAGCTGATAAAATTCATCTTTAATAAAAAAGCACACGTATTAAAAACTTTGTAATTTCATTCAAATACATATGCAAAAAAACTGATGACTCACGTTGCACTACACAGATTTTAGTCCAATCAAATGCTCTCAACAATAAGACAGTCCCTCCCCCAAACATTGCCAGTATCCAGCAAGCAATTAGCAACTAAATTCCTGAACTACAGATTATTGGAGCCTTAAATACGTCTCGTTCAAACTTTTTAGTTTTAACAGGTAACAAAAACTGAGCTTGCCAAGATAATTGGGCCTTAAAAACACATTCAACATCCAGCAGGACACCGAAAACAATAATAAACTTTGCACGTATCTATCGACAACCGAGCACAAAATAAAGCCTAACTTTTAAAAAACAGGTCTCGCCATTTCTAAATCAAATATTCACAGATGATTCCTACACCTCAGGGCTGAAATCAAGCATCGTTATGAAATATTGATATTGTTATATTGGACACAATTCAATAAAACTGTATTATACTTGTGTAGGTATTTGAGAAATGGATGAAAAGTCCTTCTGAAGTAGTTTGAGAAAGCTGACAGCTTTTCTCCTCATCCAGCGATGCCTAAAACGTTTTCGCAGCGTTCGCTGAGGTTCTCCAGTGGACTCTTCAACATGAATGAACCATGAGAGTACCACAATGAGAACCGAAAGATCGGTTCTGTTTTCAAAGGAGACCTCTTTTGAAGGTTAAACATACATTCCTTACTTCATAACCTGCTACCCAGCCACGAGCAAAGAAGAATGACCTGAAGAACCTGAGGAACTTCTGAGGAACTGCTGAGGAACTGCTGAGGAACTGCTGAGGAAACATCTCAAGATGATTGAAATAAAACACTATAACGTCTAGGAAGACCTTCTCAAACCCTCAGCTTCTCAAACGTCTCAACCAGAAACTGATTAACCATTTGGAAATATCAAACACCGACGACTTGCAGGACGATACGAGCGACGGTCCATCCATCACCGGTGACCTCCCTGCCAGATTACAATCAGACCGAGGGGCGACATGGAAAGTACTTTGCAATTAATAACGGCCGGCGATGATCTGACTATCATTATCTTGCTAACGGTCTTCGTGATCCTCATTATAATCATAATCACCGCTTTCACCCGATCGTCATTATGCTACAATCAGCCTAATATCCTACAACATACATTGAGGGGCTCAGCTTAGCCCACCGCCCTGTGGAGACCGAGACACGGTCGTTTTCTCCAGAGAGATTCAGACACGAATTACACAGATGTCCACTTTTATATCAATTCAGAGTAATTGAACGGAAAACATTAATATGCGCATATTTAATGATGTCACTGACGAAGTCACTAAAGGCCAGTGTTACATAATAAACGTGTTGGAATTGTACAGAACTCACTGTTGGTTGGTATTAAAGACAAGAAAATCAACATCCACACGGAACCTGCTTCAAATGGCGTCCGTTGCGGCTCCTTCAATTGAATAAAATGAATGCAATTAATTCCAGCAATTTTATCGGTTTAAATGGACAAAATGGAAGTTCACTTAATCCATTAGCGGTGGCGTTCCGACATACGGACACATTAGCGATTGATTCGTGCGTTTGGGCAACAAATTCAAATCTGCTTATTGCTTCGCTTGTTGTTGTACTGAATGCTTCAATTATTGCGCATTTGTTGCACAAACGCATTCATTTGTGAACTCAGTCCAACATCGCTGTGTGTGTATATAAGGTCATCGGTTTGTAGGCAGCGTGGTGGTTTAAATCACAGCAGGACCAGAACTAGACTAGAACTAGACTAGAACTTCACAACTAGAACAGATTGTTTCTTAATATAAGCAAAAAAACCTTTTGCAATTCAACTGCACAATTTACTATCCAAAAAAAACAAGCTGCCACTATTTAGGGACCCTGTCTTTGCTCCCTACAAAGGATGCTTTTTATCCTCTCAAGTAGTGATCCAAAAAAGACGTTGTTCCTTTGTAGGGTGCCTCAAAGTCTGCAGCAATCACCGGCGTGAGGAACGTACAGAATGATGCAAGGACGCGGCCTCTGATTTCTCTGATGCCTTTGAAGAAAACAAAAGATGAAGGGAGGAAATGAGAGCAGGAAAAGGAGAAAGAAAGAACTATCGGTCACTGATTGCACCGTACAAAATTCCCTTAATAAGAGTCGCTCGTCCCTACAACAGCTTTGATTTACAGGAGACATTTACAAAAGCATAGCCATTACGACCAGCGAGGCTCCAGTATAGATCATCGGGCACAGAACACGGGTCATTTATGCTAGATACCAACACGACAAAAAAAACATCACAGCATCACCACATAAATATCCTTTTGTGCAGTCATTAAATCCTCTTTTTTAATAACCTTTTCCTGCCGAAACGGCACGAGGAGCGAACGAGTCGTTTTAGGCAGCCGTTATATTTTTTCATTAGGTGACGTGAGACGCAGAGCTTCACAGGAAAACAAACTCGGCTAATATTAGCGAAAATCAATTACTTTTTCGATGGGATCCAACAGCACTCCGGGTTTATTTTCTAGAGGGTAATTTCGGAGCAAAGCGGAGAGGCAGAAATGCAAACGTGGAAAATGGAGTCAATTTTTGGAGGGGGCGGTAATGTCCCATAATCTGCTGCCGGGAGATGCTGACTAAAAAATGGACTCGAGTGGCCAAATGAGAATGGCTGAGGAGTCACATGACACTAAATTTATCCACTGATTGGTTTAAGGTCTGTTAGCATAAAAGTTGCTAAATGTGTCACCAAATTTAGTTCTGCTGATTCAAACCAAGTGTGAGTCTCTCAATTGAATAATAACAGGGCCTGAAAAACGTATTTTAAATGTGTGGTTGGCAATTAATACAAGCTACAGATGTGTTTATACTTATGTTTAGCATTTAAGAGCTCAGCTCTGGTGGTAAATTTAGAAACACCACCATGTTTTTCCAAGTTATTTCTCTCACATTCTCAGATATTCTCCACCAGCAGCAGAGATGAAGTTCAAACAAGCCTGATCTAGTCGTTTGTCTGGATCTGCGTCCTGTTGTGAAAAGCATTAAAGTAAATTAAACATGAAAAACTCTGGTTGGATCACAGAATTCACTTTAAGAAGTTAATTACTAACTCGTATACCAACCAAAATAGCATTTAAGTACGATGAACGTGATTGGACGAGGCTGGTTTACTTCATTCGCTCGGCGTAATTGAGTTGACGACCAAAACCGCGTTTGTTCGTGTATCGTACATCACCGGAGATTCTGTGAGGACATGCAAACGTCACAACAGAGTCAAATGATGCCAAAGATTCACACAAATAATGTTTGTTTTCTGTCACCAACGGTGATTAAACTTAAAATATCACATTTACTTCTACTTTACTATCACATTTTTAGCCATGTTAACATTTGTAACATTTTAGTCTCATTCTGGAACCACGTGACACCAGCTTCTCTCTCTCTCTCTTACACACACACACTCTCTCTCTCAGTACTCCATCTCTCTCATATACACACACACACACACAAATTCTGTCTCTCTCTCTTTCTTTCTCTCTCTCTTTCTCTCTCTCTCTCTCTCTCTCTCACACACACACACACACACACACTCTCTGTACTCCATCTCTCTTTCTCTCTCAGGTAACACACAGGACACTGATAACACTGCTGAGGTTATCTTGACCTCTGCTCACTCTCATCCGTTACGTTTTAGGAACACGCTGTAGCTACAGGCTAGAACATCGCATTTGCTCTCTGCTATTTTCTGCCCGGGTTCGAAATCACAGAAACCTTAATGGAAGTTTCTTGAACATACCAAACCGAACAGGAAGACGAAACGACTAAAAACTACACGGCTTTCCACAAGAACGATGAAGTAAATGCAGATGTATTCCACACAAACATGTCAATGACATTAGTGATTATGTGGGCGGCTCAGAGCTCCGAGTCATCCATCACTTTCAGAAGATATTCCGGAATAAATGTAAAATAATGGAAAGCGTTACGAGGATTCTACCCTGGATCTGTTTCCGCAGGGATTCATTTCAAGGCTGGACTCAAGGGAAAGTTGGAAAACACTGTCAAAACCAATTCACACTACAAAATCAACAGACACATGAGGGCTTTTCCCAAATCCATGCTTTTCCGAAAGCGCATGACCCACTAACATCTAAAACGGCTGCATTGCAAAGGTGAAATATCATCACAAACTCATTATGTCAACGTGGCTGTTTGGTTCAGAATACATTGTGCTTTGCTCTGGGACACATTCACACGCTGCCATCTGTGCTGTATCACCGCTGTCAGTCGGCAGCCGCTGAAAAATGCTATATTTTTACTGACTTTATATCTAAACCATCTGCAAGAAACATTGGCACTGATGCCGCCCTACGTGCAACAGCCGTGGAACTTTTGTGACATCACAACGCACTGATGAATATTAATTAGGTCAAAATGACGTTGCTAGGTAACCTTCCACAACCGGCCAACCACGATCTAGAAACATGCTAATAAGCCAAACCTTTGTCTTAACAGGACAGTCACTCACAACTAGTTAAAAAATGAAAACAAGTCACACAAATACACACAATATATAAATAAATATACACAAAGTACTGCAGCAGGAATGTTTCGGCCGACTAAGTGTAGTTTACAGGACAGAAAGCTCCACCCCCTTTTCCTACACAACAGAACAATAATTACTCAAAGAAAACTGGGATTTGAAAGATACCTGATAAACATGGAAGGTGTTTGCCGCCCGGCCCTGCAGAAAAACAGACGGGATCCACACGTTGACAAGCGCTCGCTGACTTCTTTAAAAGCAAGAAAAAAAAACACAAGAAGTTTAGTCAGAAATAACCTCAACAAAAAAAGCCATTTAGCAGCAGAACTACAGTGTAGCTACATCTTTTTTTTTAATCCCGAGGGTCTTAAAACGACATACAGTGAGAAAATGGCAAGTATTGACGCTATTAGCCGTCGATGAATCCAACAGGGTGCGACAGGGGAGTTTAATGTCCTGTATGTTTTCTTTAAGCTACCTCAAAGCGCCACAAAGGTTACCGGCTCTGAAAAAGGGGCGACAAAAGTAAAAACCTTTCGACCTTTTTATTCTTAGACCCTCTTCACCAAATCAGACACAGGCGTTATGACGTAGCACACCGTTGATTGTATCGACTGTATCGACGCCGCCCCTCAACACACACACACAGCGTTATAAAAACACACTTACGTCTCGAAGTCAGACAGACTGGGGTCGTCGGAGGTTTGGCTTAGATCCCCTGGAACCTGTCCGAAAACACGCCGCAGGAAGTCATGATAAAATCTTGACGCTGTTCTTTTACAACACAACAAATCCAGCTTTCGGGTTTTAGCATAAGAAATAAAGTACACACAGTACACACAATAAAAAATACACACAACTGCATCTAATGATATACAAATAACTGGACTACAATAATATATTTGATACAGAATGTCAAGAGTTAAAAAACAATTAACAAGTTAACAATTACTTGCATATATTTTCTCTGCACTAATTTTTTTTACTGCCAGAAATATGTATTTAAGCAAAAACCGGACCTATATTATAATTATCCGGAATGAGTTAAACTATTTAAAAACTGTACGTGTTTAGCCGGATCCACTGTAGCTACTGGCTAAACACTTGCTTTAATTCAAAACTGATACACAGCATTTACAAACAATGACCCAATGATAACACATTTATCCCATATTCCTGGAAATTCCCTCTAATCCCATTGGAGGGTGGGTCTTATCTCCGGGTGAAAGTTTGGGAATGTCAGCATTTGCCGAGGTCACAGTCAGGTTCCTCTCAGCAGACAGGGGAAGCTGAGGGGAACAGGAGTGTGAGCTGGAGGTTAGATAAAGCGGCTAGCGTACACAGCTAAGCGCGGTTACAGAAGGCCACGCTTCAAAGCCGCCCTGTCAGATGTATCAAAGTAATCCGCAGCCCACAGATAAGCAGGGAAGGGGAAAGATAGACAAGGATGGAGAGCAGAGGAGACGCTGTAGCAGGCTGGAGTCCTCCACTCTGTCCGAGACGGATCAATAATCCCGGTCAAATACTGGAATAGTTCAAGCAAAGTGTAGAAAAAACGATTTCTATGAATTACGGGGCAAAATAAAAGATGTTATTTACTAAATGTGATTTCCATTTAGATTCCGATTGTTTTTTTGTTTGATATGATTTAGCAGCTAACGTGAAAACCAGTTGACACCAAACACAACTGGTTTTGACAAACCAATCTATAGTGGAGCGACACAAACCATATTTAGGTGGTTTTTGTCTTTTCAAATATGGACAGACATGGACAACATAAACTGACATTTTTTTT
>JBAJNP010011544.1:0-12551 GCA_036877545.1 Yasuhikotakia modesta | reverse complement strand
CACACACACGTACACACACTCACACGCACACACACGCACTCACACACACACACACACGCACTCACACGCACACACACACACACACGCACACACACGCACTCACACACACACGCACTATAACATGTAATACTGACATCAGTATTATAAATGTCGTTATAAACATCTTATGTTAAGCCGCAGCACCGTTATAAACGCGTAACACTGATCGCAGCAGTAAATGCTGTTACGCCTGTAACGGGTCGCGGCGCGTTAGTGCGGTTCTGCGTTAAACTCTATCTGCTCATTCGCAACGGCACGTTCTGTTATTTCGACCAAACGATGTTCGCGTTAAACGTTTGATTGAACGGATGAACTGTGACGCGTGGCAGCGGCTGCGTTAGTGGTGAGCGTTTAATGGCTGTTTAATGGCTGTATGATGCGGACGGTGACGCGCGCGTTGAATGTGCCGCTGTGAAGCCGCAGATGCGCGTCTCGAGCGCGAGCGCTGTTAGCATGAGCGCGTGACCGACGACACTGACAAAACTACCACAAATCTGCACGAACTCATCAAACAGCCGGACGAGACCGTGAGAGCGTCACCTGGAGACACACTGAGGAAGACTAAGGTCTGAGCTGAGACTGTCTGGGCATGAACTGCTGCCATGTTCACGGTTAACGTTTGGGAGTTACGGTTCCCTTTTGTTATGATTTGATGAATGAGTTTCAGGATCAATACTGATTTTAAATCTCTTTCAGAATTCATCGACCATGAAGGCAAACGCGTTTCCACGCGATTTAGGATAAAAACAATACATCTGTCACAGACACACACACACACACACACACACACACACACACACACACACACACACACACACACACAGTATCTGTCCATTCTGATCCATTCCTTTACTGCCTTGGGAAAATCTCATGTCCATCTCCTGTGCCTGGGGGCGCATCCAACAGTCCAGTCCTGACCCTCGGTAGTACCAAACTGTTTTCATACACACAATCTATCACAGACACAAGAAAGTGAACACAAAAAATAAACAATGATATAATGTTTATAACATTACAGTATTCCAAACTGTTACATCATAGTTTCTTACCCATGCTGGCTCCTGTGATGGACGCTTGATGTTGGCTGTATTCTGAGGAAACCGATGAGCTCTGAGTTGAATTAGACTTAATAGATCTCACAGAGGCAATAAAGGGAAACTTATTTGCTGGATTGGGTTTAGGTTTGGAAACAACAGTTGCGGTTTGGGTCCATTCTGAAAACAATCAGAAAGTAAGAGCTTATGTACTGCAGTGTTTTTAAAAATGTGAGGAAAAAATTGTGCTGTACCAGAATAATCTTGCAGCCTGAAGACTCCACAACATAAATGTATTCCCCATTGCTTGCGTACGTTCTCCTTCATGAGACAGTGGAACAGAAATATAAAGAATCCTGGAACAAATCATAATAAATAATATTAATGACAACAGGAACAGATAGTAACTCTCCAATAATATCTAATGTATCTACTTATCGTTCCTACCCTGAAGACTATTGAGAACAGTGAACAGGTAGAGAAGAAACACTTTCACCGGACCCCACGCCAGAAAAGCCACAGCCCAGGTGAGACCCAACAAGAAGGTAAGGCTAGCCACAGCTCGCAGGTCTTTCAGGAGTCCACTGTGAGTGCCGGCGGGTTGGTTGACTTGCATGTTTCGTATCTGGATCAGAACCACTAAGAATATGGAGCTGTTACATAGAAGTATGAGAGCAATGTAGCTCACCACGGATACGTAGAAAACCACGTCATTTCTCACCCAGCAGCTACAAAAAAAAACATCCACAAACATTATTTATTTTTATGACACAATTATTGGATAGTAATGCAAAAGCTGTTTCAGTAAAGCTGCTATTTTTGTTTTTATTTTAATGCTAGTTTTAAATAGACCCACATCAGAACTATAAATCATTTTTTAAAATTTGATGCTGCAGATAAAGAAGTTACAAAACAATGATCTGTTATCAAATTGAAGCTTTAGGAAGAACAAACATAACATTTGATTTTCCACAGAGCTTTAAATATGTAAATGTTGATCGTGACTAACAACATATCAGAATCATCCAATGTCATGTGGGCATCGCTTCTGGTGATAATTCCATACGCATCTCTCTTCACAGCCAGTATCAGGCCACATATAACAAGTGGAATCCCTATGGAAACGGCGATGGTTAGGAAACATGCATGCATCGATTAAACAAAATATAAACCTCTACAAAAAACCAATTCCCTCACCCCAGCCAAGCAGGCAGAATTTCAAGATGTATGAGGGCACATACACATTAAAAACTTTGACCAACGCAAAGTACATATTGACTGCTCCCAGCCCCATCCACGTGAATGATGACAATAAGAAATAGTGTAAAAATGTTGCCACGGTGATGCACAAGCCGTAGATGCCGAAAGATGAAATCCAGGAGTTCAGCAGGAAAATCAGGTTGAGTCCCAGTAAAGCGAGACACAGGTTTAACAGTATTTTGGAGGGATAGTCCCTTCTCAGTTTCCTGTATTAACATGCAATGCAACAAGGTGAATTGCTAACTGCTAAAGGCAAACAAGTGGTAGTTGTATATTGTTTAACTAATGACAACAATTGTAATAGTAACATTTGAAATGTTATGACATCATGACAACTTACTCTAAGAGAGTGTATGTTAGCACTGTGATCCCAAGAAAGCATGAAGACACACCACAGCCCATGTAAGTGATGAGGGTGAGAATCTTCTCATTCGTCTCATCAATGGGCTTTCTGGACACGTCCTTTCATTCAGAGACACATTCACAGACGTAGCAGAGAACACTGACTTCAATGTTATTGGCAGATGATTTCTCACATACAGTAGATTTACATTTATTCATTATTTATTTCATCCAAAGTGACATAAAGCAAATTTAAAGGTATACATTTCAGTACTTGTGTTCCATGAGATCGAACCCACAACTTTTGCATTGCTAACGCAATGCTCTACCACTTGAGCTACCAGGAACACATACAATACAGTATATAAGTTGTGAAGGCCAAATTCTTTAAATATCCAGTGCAATTGTTCATATTCATTATTGTTTATCATATATTCTGTTTGTACATGTAGAATACCAATATTTACATATGTATATACAATTTTGTTATATAAAACAACTGCTATGAAAATTAAACATGGTTTTATTATAGTAAAGCGTGGTAATCATGGTTTTAGATGCATGATTCCTATTTATATAACCACAGTTTTACTACAAATACCATGGTTAAACTGTGGTTGCTGTACCAAAACCATGGCTTTATTTATAAAACCATGGTTTAATTATAGTAATCATGGCTTTTCGTTTAAACTGTAGTAAAACAATGGTTACATTTTGAAAGGAAAACAATAACAATTACAACTATTTCAATGCAATCTGTTCACAAGACCAAATTAAGCTTAAATGTTATTGGGTTATTTAACGCAGATTCTTAACATACCAGCAGCACTCCAAAATGAGTCATGTGATCACACAGGCAGGTTGTGTAGTCTTTGCTGACATTATACGTCCAACATCCATTTGGATTCCATCCACCATATCCATCTAGAACAGAATTTGCACACAAAAACCTAAGATATAGACCCTAAAGTGGGGCCACATATTGCATCCATCCATTCATTCATTCATTTCCCAAAATCTTTTCCTCTTTAGGTTCATGGTGGGCTGTAGCCTATCCCAGCGTCCTGGACCACAGCCAGGGTTCGCCCCAAAAATGATGGATGATGTATTTACATAAAGCAAAAGAAATATGTGACCTACCATTCTTATTGAAATCCCAGTATACACACTGAACATCCTGGTCATGCTGTCCAAAACAAAGATGCTTTAAAACAAATGTCCACCCGTGTTTAAACCATTACTATCTAACAGCTCTACTTACTGTCCGGGCCTTTAGATGGTGCAAAGTAACAGCTACAAACTCCTTTAGGTTCTTAATGGCGCCTGTAGCGTTAGTTACACTCGCAGACACCACATAAGTGTTCAGCTGTTTTCCCTCTAGGTCATCCTGAGAGAAATTCACACAGGTTGTGTGTCACAATAATGTGGAAATGTAGGAGATGAAACCAGCATACTGTACAGACAGGATCTGTGATGGTGAGATGGCGTTACCTCTGTCTGAAAAAGTGCTGGGACTCCATAAAACTGGAACTGAACACGAGGACTGGTGTGGTTTAAGATGGGAAAGTTTTCTTGTATTACTGAGGGCAGGGAGATGAAGGCCACTGTACCATCAAAAGGTTCCTGGTTTATGTAAATCTTCAGTGGAAGAACAATAATACGTTAGATTTTTTGGACTGTGTGTTCTGTATGACATCAGTGTTTCCCAAACGTTTTATAATGGCCTTTCCTTCCAAACACTCAACAACCTGGAGAGATGAACTATGGTCACAAAAATATATAAACTTATAAACTTTATGTTTGGCTGTTTGGAGAAAGTTTGTGTCATTTTCTGCACGCTTTCTATGTATGTATTAATGCTTTATTGCTAGTAGGTGACTAGAACCTATTTTTTTTAAGGTACATAGGAAGGATTCAATGTCTACATTAGCTCCTTTCAAACATGCTGTTTATACTGGTAAGTTACTGGCAAATTATTGTTAGAAAATGATGGCAGAACCATTTAAAAATAATTTGTTCTGGCAATTTGCCAGTAAGTTGTAACATTAACAGTGATTTACCAGTAAGGTGCAGAACTCGACTACCAGTACATGCTAACATGCTAAAAAGTTTGCTTTTAGCCAATCACAACATTCTGATGTAGATGACACATCAGTTTCCGTAGATCCATCATATCCTCAGTTTGGGAACCACACAATTATATTATAGGAAAATGAGTATGGATGTGTTGACCAAGTTTTGTCCAGCTGTGCTCACCTCAGGGTAAGTGCCCTTGTTAGTGGACGAGACTCCGAAAGTGAGGTTGTGGAAGTTTATTGGGTCAATATTGACCACAGATATTGCTAAAGCAGGTGCTACTAAACTGCCCGAGTCGCCTGTGAAACCAGACATCTGGTCTCCGACTGCCTCGGTCAGGTTTAGAATACTGTGTGTATATGAAAGATTTGTTGACATGAAACATATTAAATTCTCATAAAACCTTCACATATAACAGCAGAAGTAATATAATACATGTGTAAAATATATATATATTCCAGTACTGAATCAGTTTATAATTGACTCACTCTTTGCTATAAACCACATGCAAGAATTATAACATGTACTTTAAGCTCATAAATGTTATGGTGATATACACACCTGTTGATGAAGGGCTGCAGGTTGCTTTTAGACTCCAGTATGTCAGACGTGATGTTGATAATCACCTCTCCCAGCTGCTGGGTGATGATCACAGTGACATTAATCACATCAGAGAGTTTCTTCAGCACTGTTGTGAGCTCATACGCGTTCAGAACTCTGTTCTCATTCAACATGTCTTCAATCATTATCAAAATATCCTCTGCATTGTCTGTAGGGAGAATATAGTATGTTATATAATATAAGTGCCCATAAATAAATATATAATAAAAACTTTCAATCATTTTACATATACTGTATAGTCATTTTTATGATCATGTTATCATTGCTTTAAATTGCACATTAATTCTGCTTGTACATTAATTGTCAACACTATACATATGATGTTACAGTCAGAGAATATAAACAATATTCTCTCACTGTAAAAGATATAAAAGACTTATACCATACATACTAGGTACAGCAAAGCTGCTTTAAATGGTACATATTGTGAAAAAGTGCTATACAATACCATAATGATACATTAAATATTGAATATCATTGAATACTTAAAATCTAATTAAATATCTAGACAAGTACTTGGGAAACTGAGTACATGATGTTCACTGGAAGAATCAGTCAGTGTGAAAGTATTTTGTGCATTGTTCCAGTAGGTTTAAGCTCACTGGCCTGCAAAAATGAGTTCCAGTTTAAATATACCTGAACTAGAACCAGGAACTATTCTCTGCAGTACAGTGAGTCTCAAGAACTAAAGTCATCAATGATTATAAAGATTCCTGTTAGCTCAACTGGTAGAGCATTGTGTTAACACTGCAAAGGTTGTGGGTTCAATCCCAGGGGAAGGCAAGTCCTGATAAAAACATGTGTACCTTGAATTCACTGTAAGTTGCTTTGGATAAAAGCATCTGCTAAATGTAAATGTAATGTAAATCTGTTTCAAAATGTTAATGACTATAAATAGGTCTGTGTAAAGGAAATGCATGTTTTTTTAACATTATTAAGTTAGTTTTTTTTAAATACTGAGAGAACTTCACCTTGAGTAACTGGAATTTCTTCTAGGTCTGACATGTTGTTGACCACCACCTTGCACTGTGCCACGTCTGGAGAGGCCCAAACAGCTTTATTAGAGACCGCATCCAGCAAACTGTTTGACAAAAGCCACAATCAATAAACCCACCAAACCATGAATCATTAGGATCGATTTCCCTGCTAATTGTTCCATATCACTTCACACACAGTTACTGTATGTAAGACTGTCAGATACACAATGTTTTGTAACACAATTAATTCATGCTTAGGACCTGTTCAGTCGTGTGAGGGTTGTAAAAACTGGAATGACTTGTACAATGAAAGCACACACAGAGACTCTGTATGTACCTCTGCAATGAAATCGATCCTACAAACAGTCCCGGTTTAAATTACGGAACACACATAAGATTAACTGTTTTACAACAGCCCTTCAAACAGAAAACCATGTGACTTCCTCTTTTAAAAGACAGTGATGCGTAATAACCTTGACAGTGAAGTGTTAAAACGTTATATGATGTCATCAATCACTCATTAAGCAGTTAAAGCAATCATTACATAATGGATAAGCAAGCAATTTATGATGCAATCATTAATATGATTTAAAGTACAGTGTCCACACACTTATTGGTAGCAGATATGCTTGTCTGAGAGGCCCATCTCAGCCAATGGCGCATGTTTGAGGGGGGTTGATATTTTACATTGTCATATTTACAAACAATAAAGCTATAAATACTGTTTCACCACATAGCTGCTATCAGCACGTGCTATCATTCACAATATTTACCATTTCCTGTCTGCCTTTTTTGCAGGGTTTCCCTCACACGAATGCCAGGTGTTGTGCTCTGCCTCAGTCTGAGCCCAGTTGAAAAGCCCCTGTCTGGTGAGATGTTTGTGTTCTGGGCATGACCCCGGGTCTGGATGAAGAGAGTTATATTCAGAGATCGCTGAGTGTGATTGGCTGACACTCATCAGTCATCATCTGTATGATGTCATCATCAATTGCCTGCACATACCAATATGAGATATTAGAATGTCTTCCGGTTGAGCGTGGAGGGATATGGTTCCACTGGTGAACGGTTTGTCCAATAGCTTGTGAATCTGTTCCTGTGTCTCTACGATGTTTGAGGAGGTTGTCACCATAGTTTGAAAGGTGCAACTATGGCTGAGAACAAACGAAGATGTAACACAGCATTTAACACGTTATCTGCAGACGTGTCATTGCCATATGTTATCTACACACCATTGTTGTTCTTTACCATTTACATACGTTGAGACTTTGGTTCTATTTCTGTATCTTATAAAGAATGTCTCACCTTATTTTAAGGAGTTGGAAATGCTGCAAGACAAACAAATAACATGAAAATATCATCATATTATCAGTAAAAGAGATCAAATGCTTGAGGGTTTAGCTGTGAGAAACAACATTGAACCACATACCTTTTCCACCACTCTGGATATGGATGTTCTACGTTTTTCCACACTGAAAGCACATACACATGTAAACATCTGTCTCTAGTTTGCCACTCTGTTTATTCTCATCTCTGTGGTGAGAAAACTGATTTACCGCTGTGTTTGGGCCTGTGTGAGGGTGGTCAAGAGTTTAAAGTTTAGCACAGAAATGTCTTCGCTAGAGAGGGTTTTATAAAGCTGTAAACAGGACGTAAAACATAAATCACTTTCAGTTTGATGTACAGTGTTGCTGTTGGATAGGTTAAAGGTAGGTTTGGTTTTTGATATCTTACCCAGGTCTCAATAATGCCCTCTGGATTAATATCTGAGCTTTTAATAGTCACAGTGAGGTCGACTTTGAAGAAGCTGTCTGTGTTATGGGCAGAAACTTTGATAAATATGGAATTGTGGTGAAAATAAAGTAACATTAGAGCGCAAAAGTAAAACAGTAGTGTTCATTTTATATCATTGAAAATTATTATCAATATTTTATACAATTATTTATATTTAAAATTGGAATAAAATATTTATATATAATAAAAATAAAACTATTAAATAATTATTGATAATAAAATTATTAACATTTTTATATATTAAAAATATATTAAATTATCTCATTGGTTAAGAAGAAATGCAAATGCAAAGTCAATCCCAAAGTCTCAAAAATTAGGAATTCATCAAGACATGTTGACCTGATTTTGCTCCATCTGTTGATAATATAGAAGGACACGGGGTCACTGTAAATGTTTGACTGGCTGTGGAAGATAAAATGGTGGCTTCTTCAACTGTTGAGGAACTTTCTGTCAACAGCGTCTCTGTGGTAGTAGTGACTGTTAGAAATAATGAGAGATAAAGAGAGATACATTCATTCATATAGAGAACATACTGTTACAGTTTCTATATGTTCCATACGAGGATATGTGGATATACTGTATGGACTTGCTGATGTCATCACTGCTGTTGAGGGTAAAACAGTTTCTTCCTCAGTAGTGGAGATCGAAACTCTTACAGTTGTTTTTGTGGACGATTGGGAGGAAATAACTGTAAAACAAATAAACAAGAAGAAATTTAAAGAATGTTTTCATATTTATAAGCACATTTAGCCATGAGAGTGCATATATATAGCTCTAATACAGACCTGTTGCAGTTGAGGTTGCAGCAAATGTTTCTTTAATTGTTGAGGAACTTCCTGTTGTGGTTGTTTCTATTAGCAGGGGGTTTGTGGTGATTGTTGTTTCAGTGGTAACGATTTCTGTTGTAGTTGTTGCCTGAGAGGTTGTGCCTGTTGTTCTCTTGGTTGTATGAGGTGACGATTCAGTCACTACTGTTGATGGATCCGGTACAAGATCATCTATAAGACAGGAAGAATAGAAAAGTAACATCTTTAAACACACACACACACACACACACTATACTTAATACCTTCTTTAAAATGTAGTTTAATAAACTATATCTAGTATTTGTATAAATATCAATAGGTAGCCCATGGAACTAGCGACACCAAGGTAAAAGGTTTGAATCCTAGAGAACACAAGTTTACAAGGTCAAATGTAAATTATCTTTACTGATGTTATTTGGCTATGAATAAAGATAAATGCGCATTTGTTAGATACATCAGCTTGTGTTTGTTTGTGGACGCACTTTAACTGTTTAGTTTAATTAAATGTTTCTTTTAATTGCTAATGTTGCTGTCAAATAGTTCATTATTACCAATATATTCTTGTAATACATTGGATTGAATTATACCCAGATTAATATGAATTATCCTGGATTAATTTACCAAGAGGGTATATAAAGATATAGTTAGGATCCGTGAATAATTCGCAGTATGTGCTACTGTGTCCTTTCTCCAGGATGGCCGACAGCTCATTCTGAACTTTTCCAACATCAGCTCTAGGAATTACGTTTACATGAGCCAAGCAGATAAACCTACAAACATACAAACATGAGATTCAATCATAATGTGCTACTATTGCAGAATGCGTTTATTGCCAAACTTATCAAGCAATAACAATGCATGCTGTTAACTGTGTTTTTCACATACTGTATCACAACAAGCGGATGAAAGATATTAAAATTCATAATCTGTAAGTTTTTTGCATTGTTTTTAAAATGTTTCAGGGAATGAAATGATGAGATTCTCACTGACTGACTCCGACAGGCACGGACCACAGATTTTTTGTGCCCTGCTTAAGAGAAACAACAATAGTGTTAGTTTGTTAGACACAGTTATATTCAGTAATATAAAGTTCTCGTAATATATGGTCTCATAAAACCAGCAGATGGTAAAAAATAGTAATAGGTTGATGGACAAACTTAACAGTTCCGCTGTTTGAGCTGTTGGAAACAAAACAAAACACAAAAATGAGCTTTGGCTTGAAAAAATAAGTAAAATTATTGTTTCACAGCCACAAAACATGTTCTTACCGACTAAAAGGAGACACAGTGACTCTATGCAAATATATATGTGACGGCAAAGCTCGTCTCAGCTTGAAGAGGAGAAAAAAACATGTTTATTTACAAGAACAATAAAAGCAACAGAAGCCATGAAAAATGTGCAGCTCACCCACTGATGCGCAATATCGCGAGCGTCGTAAACGCTCGTGTTGTTTCCGTCTTTGCGAATGATGATAAACGAAACTTGAACCTCATAAAAAGGCCATTCTAGAAAAAAGGACATTTGTATTACATATAAACTTCATTTATATGTTCACATATGAAGTTCATTGCTTAAACTATTGCACAGTTAAAAACTGAATTATATGCTGAAAATATATGTAAATGTAGAGATTTTATGTAACATGTAAGTACATATTTAAACTAGTAATTCTTTATTAGCAATTATTTCCTTCTGAAATGTATTATTTTCTGAATGTATAAATACCACTGACATATTCTTCCTTTGATACACTAATTTTTCAGAAAGAAACAGAAGATTTATGTATTAATAAGAGTCTTAATACATAAATCTTCTCTACATCATGTCGCTAAATATAGATATACAGGCATATTTCACCACAATGAATCTTTAACTACAGTATCATCATCAACAATTGCTTCACATTCATATCTGTCGTGTCGTTTGTCTATATCTGTGCGTCTGTGGCTCTTACCACATTGTAGCGCAATGTCTTGCATCGGCTCACAGTCCTGCCCTTTGTCCCAAATCCGTGCTTCCCAGTGCAGTATATTCCCATCAGTACAGGCCAACGCCGCTATGTCCTGATCCGTACGAGCTCTTCCCCACAACCTGAAGAGACTTAAGCTACCGGTAAGTTCAGTGCCTGTCTCAACCACCATCTTATCCTTAACAAAAAAATGAGCCACTGCCAGGGTCAGGGTGCCGTTGGGGGCCAGTTTGCAGCAGTAGGGAAACGTGGGCGACCCTTTATACTTTCTTAAAATCACAGAAGAGCCATTGATATAGACCCTAGGCTCAAACATTAGCCTGGACCAGGTAATGCAGATCGAGTGCCAGTGTCCCACAGTTATGGCAGAAGGTGTGGACCAGACCCTTCCAAACATCATGGTGTGGAGTTCCGACCTATGACCTTTCAGGCCCAGCTCTACGTGGGTCTTATCAGGGTGCAGGTACGTGAACGCGGTCCAGTCGGAGTTACTGAGCTTCAGTTTGACGTTCACACACACGCTGAACGCGTCCAGGGCAGGGATGGAGTACTCGGGTCTTATAAGCCAGTAGCCACAATTTTTCTCCAGGAAATTCACCTCCTTTCCCCACAAACTTAAGGCGTTTACAAAACCTGAGGCGCAAAGGAAACAAAGATATTTAAACGATGTGAATCTTATCAATAAACACTTATACTTATTAAAAATGACTTAAAATAATGAATAAAACAAAATGACACGTTCAGTTGTTTATACATTCATTCTAACATTATCTTTGGAATGATGTTATTAAACATGAATTTAATATGTACAGCAGCAGTACCTCCATCCATCGATGTTATTACGCCTAAAATAAAGAAGGTTACTGAGGTCTGAACATGTGTGTAGAGTTTCTCCATTCTTCACCTGATAAGAAACTGCATATAACATACATTTATCTAATTCATAACAATTGGTGTTACAAAATATAGCTAAAAATACACTTATATTGTGTGATAAATGGTCAGGGCGCTACGGAATGAAATATTGCACACTGTAAAGTTTAAAAACAGGAAGCAGAAATAAATGTGTTCTCAGTGATGTGATTTACAACATGCCAAACGGTGTTTTCATGTGTTATTTTATAAAAAATAACAATTATTAGATATTAAACAATAGTTACTTACGGCATTCAGCATCTGTTGGTGTTAAATTTCTTTGTTTCGTCCACAGAGAGAAGATCATGTATGTGTGAAGCTCATATGAGACACTGAACATGACAGAGACCGAGTGCTCATCTTAATACCTCCCCTTTCACCGTATTGAGTTATTCATTAAACTACGTTTCTTTCATATTTATGAATATTTATGAGATTTACATAGACGACATACACGTATTCAAACACATATATTCATGTGTCTTTGTCTCAATAAAATAGACAATGTGAGAATTATGTATTTGTCAGACATGAATTTCAGACATGGGAATTGTCCATGGTGCTGAAATGAATTTACTACTGAACTCATTTTATCATCGATTAAATGATTATTAGCATTATAACACACCTCTTTCATTTATTATTAATATATAATCCAAATGTATTGAACCTACTTATTTATGAACCTATTTAAATGTATTGAACCTAACCTTACTTATTT
>JBAJNP010011543.1:0-14140 GCA_036877545.1 Yasuhikotakia modesta | reverse complement strand
TGTGTGCCTGTCTGTCTGTGTGTGTGTGTGTGTCTGTCTGTCTGTCTGTCTGTCTGTCTGTGTGTGTGCCTGTCTGTCTGTGTGTGTGTGTGTGTGTGTGTGTGTGTGTGTGTGTCTTTCTGTCTGTCTGTCTGTGTGTGTGTGTCTGTGTGGGAGCAAAAGAGAGACACGGTTCTCACAACATTGAGAAATCTGCCACCTCCTGCTTACCCTTAGGTTTCAACATAAGACTCTAGTTCTTTGTAAATTCTGTTTGGTCCTCGATTTCTCTTCTCTGCTTGCTAAGGTAAGCTTCTGTTATTGTTGCTTTATCAGGTGTTAAACCTCAGCTGCTGTGTGTGTGAGACCTCAAATCATCCGTTTTATAAGAGCAGTGGTTCTTAACACTGATTCATCTAAAACCAGAACCGGTTCTCACTCTGTCCTACAACTACACTCAGACTTTAACAACTCAGTAAACGGCTATCAGCTCAGAACCCCCTAACACCCACTTAGCAACGCTCTGTTACCTTGACTGTTAGTAAGTTAGTCATTCTCACTTTTTACTTTCCTTACTTTCCTTTAAATCTGAATTTCACCCAGGCAGAGACGTCAGCAGCTCTGGATTGTTTCATACAGTGATCAGTTTTTGTTTGAACGTCTCGGAGTGGCACAGCAAGTTTGGGCAGCTGATGAGGCTGATAAAGGAAAGTTTTCAGATGAAAGAGTCTGTAGAGTTTGAGAACAGGAGACGATGTCTGACGTGAGAGATCAGACTGTCAGAACTTACCTGCACTCATCAGATCTTCTGTGATCTGACACATCTAACCCCGTGAGACACACACAAAAGGGTTTGACTCCTTGTCTGTTTAGAAGAACACGGAGAACATATGCAGGTCCCAGATCATCCATCTTTTCTCAGCGCTACTGTACCTGAATCTATTCCTGCCTGATGTTATTCTTCATTGGAACAGTATGTGTGCTTATTTTACAGTTTTTCTAACTTCTTAATATTCCTGAAGTCTTAATTTTTCCAGTGTACAGATTTTCACAGTAACAGATCACATGTACCCTGTAGTTTAGAATATTTGTGTGTAATAATTGTAAAAGCAAGAACAAATATTGTCTCCAGAGCAGTGCTGTGATTCAACGCATTTACTAATGTTCTCATATTTTGCTGTGTTTCATCCGCTCTGCAGTGTTTACTTTTTACTGATTTTGTCAATATTTCTCAGTAATAACTTCCTGTTTGTTAGCATAACTATCGTCTTAATAATAATCATAATAATTGTGATGATCGTAATCTTCTCATAATTATCTTATCTTCTGCTTTAACACGTTAGAAGTGCATCACTGCCAGGACGTTTAAAACATGCTCACTCCAAACCGAGCGGCCTGTAAAGATTCATGTCTCCTGTTGCGACCGCTCGAGACGGGACTGCAGAAGAACATGCATTTAAATGAAGAGAAAATGAGGCAGATCTGTGAGTTATAGCCGGGCTTGAATGTTAAATGAGACTGTATCACTTCAGTGTAATTTCCTGAGTTCTGTGTGAGATGAGATGGAGGACGGCCGCAGCCCAGCGCATGTGTCTCTTACACACCTGCGTCTCGCATCTTCTGCAGGGCTGATTAATAGAGTCTCCAGTGGATAAGCCACTAGTGTTTCCAACATCTGGGGCAGAACTCATTAACTCATGTAGTGATGTTGCTCGTGTGTTCTTGAGAATCTTGTGTTATCTGGAGCGGTGGAGATCAGTCCATTTAGCTTCAAGATCCCTCCACTGTCCACAACGTTATCTGAAGGCCCCTCACTCACAGTTTCTATCCAATAGTACATTCTAGAGTGTGGCATGACTATAAACTGTTAGTTCTTTAACTTATTGTAATGCTTGTTTTATCTTATTTTAAGTCATTTTAATTCTTAATCTTGAGGATGTTGTGTGCTGCAATGTTTCCATTTGCATCCAGTCAGGAAAAAAGCAGAATTTTTCACAGCAGCAGAAACTCTGTCTGTCTTGACAGCGTGTTTGTTCTGAGCAAATGTCGGAGCGGTCAGGAGTTCAGTGTTCTGCTCCGAACCCCTGGGGCCCGTGTGTTGTGCTCTCGGTCTGAAAGCATTGCGCTGTCTCTGCTCTTCACAAACTCTTAGCTCTGTGGGAGCATCTTATTATTGCGGTTTAATATTGATATTCGCTGTGGGTTTTATCTGTCGTGACCAAGCTGCTGAAAGAGCAGCCAAACAAATCTGCAGTTTGGGATATTATCTTGTTGATCATTCAGAGCAAAATCTGCTTTTAAGGTTTGGAGCTACAAGCAGTGGGGAGTAAGAGCGAGTGTTGCATCTTTTAGTTGCATGAAAATGCAGAAAGCCCCGCATGCATTCACTCTTGCTGCAGTTTGCTTTATGCTAAAGGATCTGTCTGCAGAAGGTCACACGGCTGAAGATATTCAACTAAAATCAAACCTGTTTAATTTCTAATGAAATGTTTTTGTACACAGTTCATCTGTGCATGTTATTCATGAGACAAAAATCCTTTATGTAATCTGTCATCAAACTGTAAAAACGTTCTCTGCCTTTGAAATGATTTTTCTGCTGATGTGACTAAAGCTGCCTGAGTGGAAAATAATATCAGCCAATAATATTATAGCTTAAAGGAATAATTCTCTCATTTACTCCCTTATGACATTTCAAACCCTTTTAGCACATTATTCTAAACAATATTTTAAAGGTACTGTACTGTACGGTATAGAAACATTAACTATTACTGTAAGACTCATTTTACATTTTACATACTCATTTTATTAATAGCACACAAATATATATTAATAGTGTGATAAAGCATAAAAGGATTTATGTATTTTCATTTTTAAATGATTATCAGCTACAGATCTGTGAAGTTTGCTGTATGTAAAATGTTTTGCTAACAATGTTTTGACTTGCTAACAGTTGTTATCATGGAATATTGTCATAAAACCGTGTGTGTGTGTGTGTTTACAAACACTGTTTAAGTCATAGATCATGTGATCTTGCCTCCGTGTTGAACATATGCATTCGGATGTTGTGATATCAACATTACAAGCAAGAGATTTCCCTCCCATGCTTTCCAATCTGTTCATGATTTCAGCGAGAATGTGAAGTTGCTAACACACACACACATATGAATGTTCATATGTCGATACCTCTGCAGGGCGGTTAATCACTTCCTCCACATTGTCAGATCATGTCTGGTTTTGCTCAGCTAAATGATGAATTTCCAGATAACAGGAAACATTCACAGAACGTTGGCTATCATTCTCTAGAGTGGTGTCAAAGTTAGCAAAACTGTGTTTGCATTAATGTTAGTTGAATGTTTTTAACTTATATCGAAAAATGTTATTCTTAAATAGTTAGTGGACTTTTTTTTAAAACATTACAGAATGTAAAACAGTTTGAACAGTGCTCTTGTATTTGGGTTTGTAAATAAGGAGAGCAGTTTGCCTTCCTCATTTTGATCTTCTGTGCAGAACTGTGCGGCTTTTAAATTCAGATAAACCAATTCAGGCACAAGGAGGGTGAAGCTCCAAAAATAGGTTCCAGATCTTGTTAGCAATGCATCGTTCCGAGAGAAAAACTGGCGAGAGCAGAAACCTTTCCTGCACTTATTTCATTTTGAAAGATTCAGACTGTGAGGTGAGACACGGATGCGTTTCATGGATCTTTCAGGTTGGTTGCATCCGCTTCTCATTTGTTTTCCACACAAACACTTGTTCTCTCCTTCCCTCCATCAGTGGACAGGCAGGGATACAGGCGTGTGGTGAATGCGAAGCATGTGACGGCCTGATTCAGGTGAAACTCGGCTGCCAGGCCACGGATGAGCAAAACAGCTGTCCGAGTGGCTTTTGTGAACTGGAGCCTGCAAACTACTGCATAGCAATGCCCTATCAACCACTCAGCACACTTACTTACAATGCATAATATTGTTAATTTTTTTATATTGTTATTGTTTTTTTTACATTTTGAGGAGGGGCAACTACATCCCATAAAACTGTATTGATAAAAATATAAGTGTTAATCTGATTTTAGCAGATAATACAGCCCTCCTAACATCACAAAAACTCACTCTATATGTTTTTGGTAACTCTCTCTCTTTTTTTCTCTCTCTCTCAGAGTCACTCACTGACCGGGTGGGCCGGAGACGCAGCATGCCCGGCAGTACCATGGACAAAACAGCGGTTGCAATGGATGCAGATGCGTCAACGCCCTTTAAAGTCACGGTATGCATTGATAACATCATTACAGATGTAAATACTAGATTTGCCAACTAATCAATTTGAGTGTCTTTCACAAGTTGTAGTTGCAGAGCAATGATTTCCATTCATTCTCCACGCTGAGTGCCCTTATAGGGGAACACCAGGGGTTTGAGTCAACAGAGACATGTCAATAAGATGATTATACATCTGGATAGTGTTGCTGTGATTTTTAGTGTATTTTTATTCAGTGTGTGCAAAGTGATGACATGGCTTTTTTATTGGGTTTTATAGCCACATGATCTTTTATTAGCATTGCAATTTGTTGTTTCATGCAGAAACATTCTGAGTCAAAGATAATTGAGTGTTTGTTGACTTAAAGCTACAGTGAAGTGTTTTGATTGGTGTTGAGGTTTTAAAACAATTTTTGCTTTGCTATGTAACAAGATATTCTCAGCTGGGAGCCACTAACTTTTACAGCAGACCACTTGTTGTGTATGACAGCAGTTGTGTGGCACACTAAGTTTTTATTGACTCTGTTTGGGGTTTTGTTTATCAAGATTACCAGAGCAAAGGGCTTCTAAACGCCCAGCTGAAGTTCTTTGCCCTCAGTTCTGAGGAGAATCCCAGCAGGTGCTGTTAGTCGGGTAACACAGGTGTCATCGCAGCCCGAGGAGAGACGCAGGTTTCCCACAGTGTGCACTTCCTGCCAAGGGCGAGAACCGCCACCTTTAATGACTCCCTTCACAGATGAGTGAGCAGCCCAGTCACGGCCGGTTCTGATGACCCGGTTCAGCCTATAAGGAGAGAGGCATTATGCAGCCTTAGAGAGTTAAGCTATTGGTTTATAGACCTAAATGGGCATCTAATGCGATGCAGTCCTGGGAGGAGATGCAATCGGTCCTGCCTGATGCAGCCTGTAAGTGAGACAGATGGGAAGGGATTTTGCTGCATTCAGATGCGATGAGGAAAATCCGCGGGCGCAGCTGGCAGTGCCCATGCGTCCCTGCGCTTGTTTCTTACCTCCTCGTGCCTCTCGCAGAGTTTATGAGGCACGTGTGAGGTACGATTCCTCGCCCTGCTGTAGCACCACTCAGTGAGGCGCGGTTACCATGGATCATACATGTGTTTCTAAATTGATTGAGGCCGTATAGTTTAGTTGTGAGTGCGGATGAATGATGTCATTGATTAATTGGATAATTTAAAAATTATGATTTCAATATGGTGTCTGTTTAGGATTTATTATTATTTAAAACATCTCTTGATTCACATTTAGGATTTAAATTAAATGTTTAAATGTCGACCTATAGCTATAAACATTATATGAAAATAACATTGCATATATGCTTGCTTTGGTTGCATGCATTTGTTTCAACAGAAATATGTTTTTCACAGCTGTAATGTCATTTTTCACACAAGTGTAGTACATAGTTGTTTAAATCTCTTTATTCATATGTGTAGGTGAACATAACACTTATTGTACCTCCATTGGCACCATTTCATTTTGTCTGTTCACGCTAAACCAGAAAGCTCAGATAAACAGAATTTCACTGCTTTTAGCTTATCTGCATGTCTTAATGACAGAGTAAACTTGTAAACTGAAGCAGGTCAGAATGACTGTGTTTGAAAACCTACTGAAATGTGTACAGAGTTGTGCGTTTGGCTCCAGCAGGGCCGTGAGAACTGGATCAGTGCTAATTGAACGCTATCCTCAGCTTTAGGAACAGAAGGAGGTTGGGCAAACATTCGGGCCACTTTGAGAACCCCAGGAGAAGTTCCATACCTTGTGCTGGTGATGTATGCAGACGTGACTGTTAGGAACGCTGGGTTACGGACGGTTCTGGTTCCTTTCCAGAGAACGCTGCTACAGAACACAGTTTCCTCCATGTTGTGGCTCAGGCTAGACTGTCTGGCTGCGAGCAGAACAGATAATGATATTAGATGTATTTTTTCAACAGATGCTTGGGCAGATTTAAGCTCTTAGTGCAGTCCTGCCGGAGCTGGGAGTCTTGCTTAGTTGTTATCTGAGCCGAGACACGGAGCGTATTTTCCGTGTTTGATAATGGATGTAATTGTAAGTGCATCCGTGGAAGACTGCACGCTCCTGGAACTCTTCTGTGTAAAAGTTGTTTTTAGAGTCGTGGAGATATCTGCGTGAAGAGTCATGTGGTAGATTTGGTGTAGGTGAACACTTCGTGAAATATTATTGTGTGGAGTTATGTCTGTCACGAATGTTTATCTTGTAACCTTGGTACACTAGCATGATAAGGATAAGGAACGGATGCCTTCATGCCACTGGTTAAGACACGACTGGCTTGTAACTTGTCGACACATGACTGCAAGAAGCCAAGCATTAGAGTTTAACTCCTTCAAAGGTCCCAAAGAGAAGATATACTAAAGCAAACGTATAATGATATGTAACACGTAAAATAATCATTTAAATGGCATCTATGTAGATGGCTCACTAGAGTTTAGAACGGAGCCACTAGCACTGGTGTGACCAATAGTCTAGAGAGGGTCATGACCACAGCTTATCTTTCTGTTTCTGAAGAGCAGGATGTTTAAAATCAGATGGGCTCAAGGTTTGTGTATCAACCTTAAAATGTTTCACGGCATGTCTGGAGTTGTCCGTTCATACAGACAGACAGGTACAGCATTACATGTGTCAAACACAAACTGGCAGGTTCGGACACAAGAGGGCAGAGAGAGGCCAAGCGTGAAGATTACAGGGTAAGAGTGTGAGATGAGGAGGGTGGAGAATTCAGACTCAGCATTAGAAGAACATGAACACAATAGACCCTCATACGCTATATATTACAGACAACATGCTAACATTAAAGCATGCTAGCATGGTTTTATTCTAAACACCAACCAATGGCCACTGCATATATTAGAAAATATTGCCAAAATAATTAACAGTTTTATTTTTTTCCTCGGTTTAATGAAATGTTTTGATATAAATTTGTATACTGTTGTTTGTATCCAACATCTCTGTGTGTTTTCCTCAATTCCTCTGATTTTCCTTTAATAAAGGTTAACTTACATCATCAAGGACCAACAAGGTGACCACCTTCAAGGTTTTGCTGGTTAACCTGGTTAAGAAGAAGACTGGTGACAACGCCAGCATCCCAAACACGTGTCTGTGTTTGTTTGTTTGTCCCCTAATCATCAGTTTTGCCTCAACAACAATTAAGTCATTTCAGTCCAATCAACTCTTCATTCATCTGTTTTTTACTCACTGATTTTTGCCTCAAATAACTCAAGCTCCACTCTTGAACTGATTTGTTCCTTTGGGAATAATTCAGGTCATTTTAATCTTGTATTAATCTTGACAGCATCTCAGAAACATCAGCTCGCCTCTCGTTCGTGCACCAGTCTCCCCCTCTTTCCATGCCAGCCAACAGTTTCCATGGTAACAGCGGCTTTGAGGGGAGCATCGCATCAGCGGGGCTTCTTTAGCCCTGCGCGTCGCGAGCAGATGTGCATGCCGTGCCGAGCGCACAGCGCTGCGCGTCTTCGCCTAACGCTATGAATGAGAGGAGAGCGATCAGAGCGCTGTTTTTAAGTTTTTAAGTGAATTGTAACAATTGTTCTCTGCTCTGGTTTTCTACTCAGGGCTTCTTAAGCCGCAGATTGAAGGGTTCGATTAAACGCACCAAAAGCCAACCCAAACTCGACCGCCACAGCAGCTTCCGGAACATCTTACCGGGCTTCAAAAGCGCAGAGAATGACAGGTGAGGTGCAAGCGTGTATCTGTACGCGAGCGTGTGGGTTTGTGTTGCTGGCTGCATATATAATAATAATGTTTGTTTATAAACACCTAGAATCCACTGTCATCTTCACGGATGTTGATGTAGTATTTATAATTTATGTACAACAGAGCATGTTTGGACAGATTTTTAACGTGTTTAATCTTACAACGGTGCATTTTGATATTTGGGTATTGTAATCAGATTTGTGACATATTGTGCTGTGGTGCCGTTGTGGGCAACGTGAGTTCGAATCCGGTTTGCAATGACTCCGCCCCTTATGCATATTAATAAGTCATATTTTTCCCCAGTGAATTAGAATAACAGAATAAAGTGAATTGGATTTCACTCAGGATAGATTTTTTGCTGCGGTTGTGGGGAAAAAAGTGTCCAAAGTGATTCAGATGTTTGTGTTTTACAAAAGAAACTCTTTTAAGTTCAAAAGTGAGTAAAATATTTCTTTAGTTCTCTATTCTCTTTATTGTAAAGAAACTTATTGTATTAAACAAACGTGAACTTGGCTACATAATGGTTATTGGATATTTGGAAAGTGAATTAATTGGCATGTTTTCTCTGTCAGTTTGTTGTGTGAGAGTGTTCTGTATTCTCTGACACCAGGCTGTGTGGATAGCAGAGCGACAGTCATAGATTCTCCTCAGCTCATTGTCAGTCTCCTGTCTCTGTCTCTGTGGCGTTAGCTGGAAAAATGTCTCTGTTGTCCAGAGGTTTCATGCCTCATTAGACCATCTTATTATCCTGGGAGAGAGACCATCATCTTCACAGCACTGAAGTATGGGAGATAAATACTGCTGTTTTCCACCTGTCACAGTGGGTTAAAGCTCCCAGATAACAATGTAAGGGTTGTAAGAACGTTTCTCTGACGTTTCCATTAAATAACAAAAGTTAAAATTATGTTTTGAATGTTTTAGGAAGGTTCAAAATGACCTGTTGATTTAAACATATTAATGTTTTTGATTATAATAACGTTGTTTTTAAAACATTTACTTGACTCACAAACTGAGGTTTTATATTTTTGATTTATGTGATAATTAACATTAAGAAAGTTCTACTAACTTGACTGCAGGAACATTTTGATAACTTTGAGAAGGTTCCCTGTTAGCTTATCCAGACTGTGTCGCTTGCCTGAACCTGAAGTTAGCAAAGCCAGAGTTGTTGTGTTGAGGGACCATTCAGCTGCAGTCTGTCACTGTAACTGTTTCCCAGCATCTCACTGCCTGTTAAATGCTGCATGTGTTGTTAGCTGCACTAAGAGTGCAGAACACAACATCTCTGATGGCTCTGATGGTTTCGTCTTACAGGTTCTGTGTTCTCCAGCTCGGGCTGAGATGTGAGAAAGGCAAGAGATTGAGTCTCTGCATTAAATTTGCCACATTATCCGTTTGCAAAAATCATTGGTGTCCAGCTTCAGAAAGAGTCGTGATGCATTATAGAGTCCATTACTGAACATGTTTGACCTTTTATAAACTCTGTAAAAGCTTCCATTTAGAGATCTGATGTCCTTCAGGTGAAGATTAAACTCTTGAGCGTCTATCCAGCTGCTCCAAAGGGTTTATTGATAAACATGAGCAGGAAGTGGCTGGAAGAGAAGTTTTTGCTTTTTGGCTCAATTGTTTGGACTTTTTGGGAGAGTTTTAAAACAACTTTTATTATTAAAAGCTTACAATCGGATGTTAGCAAGCATTCTTCTGTAGTTGGTGTATATTCATGTATAGATTACTGAGCTGTATTGCTGGTATATTACGTGATAATATTTGTAACCATGAATTTAAGTGGTTGTGAATCAAACACAGACACTAAGATGAACAAAAGTAAGACTTTAACATGATATTCAGTCTCAGAAGATCTTCACACCGTGGCCTTAAAACTATTGATTGGGCTCAAACTATTGATTTTTACTTACTTTTTCCAAACAATAGTGGCAGTGAGATCTTCAGATGTGCTGTAAGTGAGGAGAAATGAAGGGTGTTGTGTCAGCTGTGTGATGAATAGGCCGTTCAGAGCACATTTTTGTACATTTATTAAAGTTATTACTGCATCACTGCATGGTGTCCTGAACTGTAGATAATTCAAAGTTCAGATCAGGAGATGAATTGAGGCCAAAGAAACTGTCGTGCATTTTTTTTGTTCTGTTAGGTTTATCTTGTGTGGTGGTTCATGTTTAGTTTTTGTTTTTGGCAAACACACTAAACTGTAATTGTTGTTGTTTATTGTGTAATAGTTTTAATGAATGATAATGGACTTGCTGGGAACGGCTCGTGAGTTACTCTCACAGGATCGTTGGACAAAGCAGTTTCCAGGTCAGCCTTCCCGCTCACTCCAGGCTGTTTCACCATGTCCCAATTAAAGACAGGCCTGGGATCAGTCTAACGGAGAGAATGCATGGCCCTGCCGCCATCCGTTAATACCAAGAGACACTCTCGCCCAGGGCGTGTGTGCGGCCTGTGCCACGCATTACTGTCTCTGTTTCTCTCCCTGTCTGTGTGCGTTTCACACAAAGACACTAATCAGACACCGTCATGTTATTTTATTTATTTAGTGACCTGCAAATTTCAATGCAGATCTTGTCGTGGTCGCCGTCAATGTGTGAAATGTGTGATGTAAATTTTTCTCGACAGCGTAGACGGCGTTAGCATTGCTGCTTTAGTTTGGAAGCTTAGATTTTAGACAGTTTTAAAGACAGTTCTGAAGCAAGAATTTGAATCCTAACCACAACTAGTAAAAACACACATTTGTTTAACATATATTTGTTTCTGACATATAAACTCTTCCTGTGTGACAAACTCCAGTCAGCCCTACATCACGTCTCAGAACCGCTGAGAGAATCTGTGAGGCCGCCTGTTAAATAAAACATGAGGGTTGTCAGTATTGACTCATATTGATGAAAGGCACACTGGAAACCACTGTCCCCAGCAGGAGGTGTCCCAGGAGGGGGGGGGAGGTTTGGAGCGAGGGCTGGCTGGTGCTGCGGTTGGCCTGTTATGGATTATCCTCATTAAATTCAAACCTGCACACAGAAACACCCACATCAGAACCGCATGTTCCAGCTTCGATCACGGTCCCTCTCAATCTGTCTTTTTCATTGTAACAACACTCCATCTGTCAGGTTTTCCACCCCCTCTTCAACTCTCTTCTTCATTGGTTTGCTGTTCTGTTTAAATCTGCAGCGTTCTGACCCGTCAGAACCTCAGAAATCAGTCAGAACTATGACTGCAGCTCAGAGCTTTTGTGTGATTTGGCTGAGCACAAACACGAGAGCTTTCGCTGGTTATTGAATTCATAGTTTATCCAGGTGGGTCTTAATTTCTCAAGGGTTTACTTCTGTGGAAATGAAAGCTTTATTGTTTGTGTACAGTGGCTTTAACGTGGTCATAAAACATTTACATATTCTGTGGTTTCTAAGGACCATCATGCATGTTTTGTTAATCTTAAAGTAGCATCAGATTCACAGATTTTTCTTTCCATACATGTGTAGATAATTCAGGGCTCATTTCCTCTCGTTTTAAACACTAGATGTCCAAAATAACTGATGTTCAGGGATTTGGTACCCTGTCTGCTATTGGTCAGACAAACAGATAGCTCCGCCCCTAACTCGCACTATTGGTTCAACTGGTGTTGCCATGCTGGTCTGCTTGTTTTGCTAGTATTTACAATTTGTTGGAATTAACCTACGAATGGTTTAAAGTTGCCCCTGCACATCAGTATTGAATCATGCGTTCTGTTGAAGCTGTGGTGTTGTGGTTATTCACACGATCCGTGTAGCAGTTGATGCTCGTATGACAATTTCTCAGGTCTTCTCTCCATCATTTCCTGTTCTCCAGATTCGGTCCATAAAACATGTCACAAAGGTCAAAGGCCATCAAACACATCACTAAGCTTCTATTTGACCCTCTGGTTCATGAGAAGTATTGATTATTTCCCTCTTGTCTTCATTTCTCTCTCATTTTAAATGCGTGTGAGGGCAGGATGTATAGATCGAGCTGGTGAGTGATGTACGGAGATGACATCGGGCTGAAAGCTGGGCTGTGTGACATCTTCATGGTCACCTGCTGCACTCTTAAAGATTATATAGCTGCATAACTTACATAACTATAACTAATTAAACTATATAACATAATTATATTTGATCTCATGGGGCTAGTGCAGAAAATCCCACCCAGTTCTTATTCACTTTCATTATTAAATCTGTAACTGTTGCCTCTCTACTTCCATCTCTGTTTGAAACATGAAATTGCAGGAAACTTTTCTTTACATGTTGAAGTCAAACTGACATTTTCTGACAGCTCAAATGATAAATTATTATTATTATGAGTTTACTGTCTGGAATCAGAGTAAGAAAATTAGAACATTTTTAATACTAATCTGTTATGTACTTGCTTAATAACTGATTTTTGTTCACTTTTAGCCAAAAGCCACAGATGATATGATAATGACAGACAGACAGAGTTCCCATTCAGTGCTAGCGGTTTGTAGACTTCAGAAACTCGTGGAGATTTGAGAAGACATCAGGGTGAGAAGATGATGACAGAATTGTCAGATTTATTTGAACTAGCCTTTTAGCCTGGAGTGAGTCCCGCCATTGCTTTAATTATTTTAAAGACGTTACATCATGAAATGAGGTGTTATGTGGAGTGATAGGAAAAGCAATTAAGTTTTGCCCACACGTTCCCACAAGGCATTTGGCCAGCATACTTCAATTTGTTCATTTTCATTTTAATAAATGTTGCATAGCAGCAGGCGACGTGATCGCAAATGCACACAGAGAAAGAGTTTCTTAGTTGAGCCAACAAAAGGATTTCGGTTTAAAAACTATTATTGCTTGTACTATATCATCTGAAATATTTTAGAGTTTGCATGACAGTGATAGTGAAATTTAGGCTAAAGGCAAATGAAATGGATTTCAGTTTACACCCTAAAAGATAAATTAAAGTTGCAGTGTTATTTGCAGAATATGCAGATAATATAACGCTAGTAAAAGCTCTTTTGCAGTGACCATGACCTGAACAGATTGATTTACTCCAGAAATCTCTTTCCAATTCACACTCAAGTCCCAGAGCAGAGAGGAGAGGAGTTTGAACGCAGATGTCTTTCTTGTCACCTGATTCTGTCATTTGGTTAATCGGGTGGTGGTTTTAAAACACAGACGTGGTAAGAGTAGCTGTCATTATATCGGTGTCACTCCCAGTCTGTCAGCATCTCACAGATCCGTCCACACATCCCGTCAGCTTCCTGAATATTCCTGAGCCTCCGTTCTGCGGAGAGCTCACTTCAGCTGCGTCAAATATTTTACTACAGTTACAGCATGTCACGATACATCACTTGGTGATAGAAGCCAGAAATTGTCATTTTAGCTGGTAGATGTTGTACTGCAAACATTTATTTTTTTAAATATGATGGAAAGTGAGAGTGTTTTCTAGAAAATGTTTGTCTATTTTTAGTGGCCTTTAATTTTTGGCTACACACACAATGCATTTTTTCAATGCAAAGTGGCATTTTTGACTGAACTAGAAGTCACTCCTGCTTTCATTTGAAAGATTCTGTTAATTTGTTGGGGGAAAAAAGCCAATTAAATTTATTGGCTGCAGATTGCATTTACTTCTGCTACATTCAGCAGTTTAGGCGCATTTAAATGCAGCGCAGCTTTCTGCAGAGTTTCATGCACGCAAAGTGTGTAACTGTGTTTGGCAGATTCACTCTGGTTCATGGATCAATGACAAATCAAATTATCGGATAAACCCCTGCTGTAACAATACACAGTAATCTTTTAACTAGCGGTTCTGTCCACTGCAGTTGTTTTTGTATTCTACCTACGCCACTTTAATTTTCTCCTCTTTAAGTTATCGCTCATGCAGACGCACAGACTGGCATTTCTTTTCAAGGCTTAGAGGGTCTCGCTCTTTATTGAGATGATGTTCAGACAGGTTCTTTGTTGAAACTTTATTTTGCATTTAAAGCGATTCCTTTATACCCCTGTGAGACGCTTTAATTTGTGACACTTTGTTTATTAACTGCTCTTATTGAAATTCATGTTTCCATGTATGCAATATGTGCATTTTGCATTGTTGTCCCTCAAAACATCTGGAGCGGCCATCTTCATTTAATGACAAGGTAATCTGTGTCAACAACTTGCAGTCTGCAGAGGGAAATTACAGACGAAATTGCTC
>JBAJNP010011542.1:0-14610 GCA_036877545.1 Yasuhikotakia modesta | reverse complement strand
CAGCAGACGGAGATTTAGCGTCGGTGCTCTGCTGCTTTTCCTGTTTCCCCGGATAAACTCTTCTGAATATTCCGGCGAATTTGAGACACTGAATTTTTGGAAAGGAATTTGTAAAGAGAAATTAAATGGGCCGAAAATTGCCTGGCGAATTTGATCAGGGGCATTTTTAGACAAACTGAATTTTTGTAAATAACTTTATAAGGTGAATATTGATAATTGAATTTGACATGTGTGAATGTTTTCGGCTGAAATATACACAGTGTTTAAATATACAACCATGAAAATACAATGTATTAAAATGCAAGTGCTGTTAATGCGGTGCGTTTTTTTTCGATTTGTGCAATTCATCATGCTTTTTTTTCCCCAAATACTTTAGTCATTAATTTACTTCCATAGGGTCTGACCGCTATCACTTTGTGCATATAATGGGGAATCGTCTGCACAAATGCCAGCACAGGGTGGTCTGCCAGTACAGTAAATGGTTCTATTTTGGGCCCTCTGCTGTTCACAACCTATACACTTCCTTTAGGAAATCTAATTAGAAGTCGAGGGATAAATTCCCATTGTTATGCAGACAACACTATTGACAATATTACTAATCTAGCAAAACTTTCTGATTGTTTCAGTGACATAAAACGCTGGATGACACATGATTTTCTTCTGTTAAATTAATATAAAATGGAGATATTACTTGTCCGGCCACACTCTAATACACCCCTCTGACTACAATCTTAATTTTAGAAGGGTGTAATGTTACCTCATCCAATACAGTTAAAAACTTGGGCATCATCTTGGACAGTAATTTGTCTTTTGTGGAGTACATTACTAAAAAATCATGTTGCATACATTACTAAAACTGCCGTATTCCACTTTTGCTGCTAACTTATAAAGCTCTAAATGGGATAGCCCCTAAATACCTCACAGAACTTTTCTCTCACTTCAAATCAATACGGGCTCTAGCTCTCAAAACACTGGTCTGCTGGTTGTACCTAGGATTAATAAATCAACTAAAGGTGGCAGAGCTTTCTCACACTTGGCTCCTAAACTCTCTCCTAAAACACACTTCTTATGCCGTGCATTTTATTAATTCAACTGATCAACCTATTACCTCTTAACAAGTTGAGTTATGCTTACAATGTCATGAACAGCAGCTAATTATTCTCTGTTTATTCTCTGTTTTGGGGCTTCCCTCCAGGAGAGTGTTAGATTAACCTGCGCCACAATGGATACAGTCAAAGCAGGCCTTTTCCGGTCTCCAACTCCTCCTGGATATGGTTCCTGGCACCAGGCATTTCCAGAAGATCCACAATCTGGCCCCCAGTGTTGGTCCCACATTTTTACATTACATTCTTTCTGTTATTTTTATTGGTATTTATATGATTTTATTCAAACCACTAATCAACATCTTAAAGCATCAGTTCATAGCCAGTCGTGTAACAGCAGATTGTTGTTAGAGCTGCTATCAGTAACCCATGTTATTTAACGCCTTTCATGTCATCTTCTCATATTTACAACTATAAGCATCCTGGCTTTACCCATTTTGACAGCACTTAACCACTCAGCTTCTTTTTAATAATCATAGTCAGGGTTACAGACTGCACCTTTAACAGGCCCTCCCCGCCTAGCCTGGTTTGTTACAAGGTTTTTTTCTATATTTACTATTCACTGGAGTTTTGGTTCCTTGCCACTGTCACCCTGCTGGCTTGGTTAAAGGGAGTCTGATGACACTAGATTAGACACCCCACTCAGGAAACACTGTAATAGTGAAACATAGTTTTTATATACATTTGCAATATATCCCATATAACTTTCTGTATATATGTATTATGTCTGTTTTGTGTGTTCTTTATTTCTAGATCTGTCTTATTTACGTTTAAATCACACCGTAAATATCCTCAGATATTTTCTTTTTTATTTGTACAGCTGCTTTGTAACAATGTACCATTGTGAAAATTAGTTTGAGTGCAGTCTCTGTTACAGCACACTTCACCACCAACTGATCCAGCAGCCATATCTCAGTTATGCTTGGTGCTCTCCACTTAGGTTTCGACATTAGTGGCTGAACAACAATTGTCCGAGTGAGATCCTGAGGCCATCTTCCTCATGCCAAAATATAAATAAAGGCTCAAACAGGAAGCTCCGGTTCTGAGGGAGGTCTTACGCTGGACAGACCAATCGGTGGCTGCTCTGCAGATGTTCCATCGCAGCTCCGATGACATAAATGTGTACAGAAGCGGTTGTAGGATTCATCGGGAAACTATCGGATGATACTGTGCAGAAAATTAGAATGTTTCCCAATTAGAAGCCATGGGTGGATAAGACCATCCGAGATGCTCTGAAATCTCACACTGTTGTCTACAACACGGGCTTGCTTTTGGCAACATGACCTCATTTAAAGCAGCATCATACAAGAGGCAAAGAGGCGAAGCAGCGCTACGGACAGAAACTCGAGTCATAGCTTCAACAGAGTGACTCTAGAAACCTGTGGCAGGGATTAAGAACAATAGTGGACTATAGATTGTCAACATCCAGTATGATGAATGCGGGTGTGTCTGGCAGACGAGCTAAACACTTTCTACGCTCACTTCGAGGCTGCAGCTAACAGCACAAATGCTGTTAAGTTAATACTTCAGCTAATACTAATGACTGCAGACAAGAAGAGACTGCCAACACAGGAAAAATGCTCATCATTTCTGAACATGACGTGAGAAGAGCCTTCAGCAGAGTGAACACCAGGAAAGCAGCAGGACCAGACATATCAGGTCGCGTCCTCAGAGTTTGTGCTGACCAGCTAGCACCAGTGTTCACAGAAATATTCAATCTCTCCTTAACCCAGTCGACGATCCCCACATGCTTCAAAGAGTCATTTGTTCCTGTCCCAAAGAAATCCCATCCTGTGGGAATCCTATTCCCTCAATGACTACTGCCCTGTAGCCTTGACCTCAGTAGTCATGAAGTGCTTTAAATGGCTGGTCAAAGACTTCATCATAAATTCACTACCAGACACACTGGATCCATTACAGTTTGCCTACCGCAAACCTAATAACATTTAGGCATTTAGCAGATGCTTTTGTCCAACCATTCAACCAACGATGCAATCTCTCACCTCCTCTACAAATCACTCACCCACACCAGAAAGGGGAATTATGTTAGAATGCTGTTTGTGGACTACAGTTTAGCGTTTAACACCATAATCCCCTCCACATTCACCATCAAGCTGGAGCACCTGGGAATCAGCCCATCTCTTTGTCAGTGGATCTGTAATTTCCTAACCTGCAGACCACAGGCAGTCAGGATGGGCAGACATGTCTCAGCCTCACTCACCCTCAACACTGGAGACCCCCAGGGCTGTGTTCTGAGCCCCCTGCTTCACTCCTTGTACACATATGACTGTATCGCACTACTAACTCCACAAACATCATATATTTTGCTGACGACACCGTTGTGGTCTGACTGATCTCTGACAACAATGAGACGGCCTACCTAGAGAAATCAGGACCCTGGAGGACTGGTGCCAGAGAAACAACCTTCTCCTCAATGTCAGTAAAACTAAGGAGATGTTAGCAGACTTCAGAAAAAAGCAGGCAAGGAACTACCAGACACCCATCATCAATGGGAGTCCAGTAGAGAGAGGACAGCTTCAGGTATCTCTGTGTTAATGTCACATCAACACAGTAGTGAAAAAGGCCCGTCAGTGTCTCTTCCACCTCAGATGCTTGAGAGACTTCAAACTGCCTACTAAGGTGCTCAGGAACTTTTACTCCTGCACCATGGCTCAAATCCAGACAAACTGATCAAATCAAATCATGTCACAAATCCAGTCTCTGTGGCTCCCTTTGACCGCAACCAGGAGGAGCCATCACCCGAATACTAAGGACAACATTTCCCATGCACCCCGTATGCCATGCACCTCTCAGCTGCAATGCATCAAGGGCGCTATGAATAATTACTGTTCCACACAAACCTTGCAAAGTCTTGATTTGCTTGGTGATTTGCTTGGTGACAGTTGTAAAGAAAATAGTTAATTGTAAATAATGGCAGGGTGTCATGTTTGATCATTTCTCCTATATTATCCCTGCAATACCTTAGGTCAATGACAGGTCCTCTCTGAAACGTTTTCTCAGCCTCCAGGATAGACAGATTTTCAATAACAGCAAGGGCACAGATGATTACCAGAGAAAGAATTGAGGTTGAGCACACCCTATAATCAGCCAAATATTGTTTTGCATGTTAAGTTTTTTTTACAACAAACTCAAAAGCGAATCTGACACCATGCATAACACAGCTAACACATGAGGCCTGCCTCTGGAACAAGGACATCCATGATGAACTTGATCTTATCACTGTGCATGTGCATGGGTGTGCTGCTCAGAACTGAAGACAGGTTCTGTCTTTACACTTGCACAGGCACTGTCTCTTTGATTTCTTTTGGCCACTGATGATGGACTGTGAAAACAAAATTGAGAATGACATCGAAAACATTACCATGTTTGTCACTGCAAATTTTTTATATACTAGACAAGATATTGGGTTGAAATGCATTATTGATACACATGCCTGAATGTGGTAATCTGCTCCTTTATTAGAAACAACTCAAACCTCAAAACTCAGCTTACATTCAGACCATATGGGACCAATGTTTGTGATTGTTGGTGGTTAACTACTGATAGTGAATAACGTGTTTATACTTAAATAATTGTTTATACTTGTAAATAACTTAATATAAACTTAAGAAATAATCTTTTGTTTGTTTGCTGTAATAAACAGTGCAGTTAAATTCTCCTTACTTTCATTTACATACATACAGGTCCTTCTAAAAAAATTAGTATATTGTGATGAAGTTCATTATTTTCTGTAATGTACTGATAAACATTAGACTTTCATATATTTTAGATTCATTACACACAACTGAAGTAGTTCAAGCCTTTAGTGACTACTAGTGGTCATAAATGGCAAAAATTTGTGCAGAGTGTGAAAGAATCAAAGTATTCCCTATATTTTATTACCGTTCTGTTCCTGTCTCTGTTCCCCATCAAAATATATTTGTTTTCTTTTCTTGCTTTTTCAGTTTCTTGGTTTAATCCATTGCTCCAAGTTTGTATTTTCCACGCTGTTCAATTTGTCTACCTCGATATCCTTACTTCTTGCATTCATCTTACTTCCTGTCCCTCCCAAATCACACCTCAGTCCTCCTGATTTGGCCATTCCACCTCCTCAATCCCCCAAAAAACTACAACCCCCAAAAGAGCCTGTCTTCTTCTTGGTGGTGTTTTAATAGTGGTTGGTATACAACTTTAAGGTGCATTTATGTACAAAATGTTGATGTACTCGCAAATCTAACTTAAGTAATATTGGAGAGAAAATGCATGTAGATGTACTGCTGGAAGCTGTCATCATCTCTTATTGCTTGCAATAAAATATTGTTCTTCTTTGACCTGGACAACTGACTCAGACGTTTTCTTCAAATTATTACTTCTTGAGTTTTTGAGGACTGCAGACTAGCCACAACATAAATTGGCGAGCCAGCCAGGAGCAGTGAGAGGTTGAAGGCTGACCCCACGGCGGGCGTGCTGGCGGGGGGCTGCGCAAAACATAAAAGGCACCATATAAATAAGGTAAGCAATTTTTGCTTCCATATGTTTTGTGCTGCCTCCACAGCAAGTAATGCCTGTGTGGGAAATGCCTGCTTTTATAACCTCAGCAAACGGCCCTAGGAGCGGTTTTCACGTCAAAGAGGGCAGCGCATGCATAGTTAGTTAGATTTGTGAAAATATATTTTGTTTGCCCAGATGACACACAAGCGACACACAAAATAGTTAACCAGCTTGTAGCCTGGAGAGCGGACACAAGTGTGTCTGTCTAGAGGAGGGGCAGACCATATGCGCATTACTGTTGCTGATGGAGGCACAGAAACATTGTATATAATGAATGCATTCATGTAAATAGGAGTTAAGTGTTGTCATTATTTGTGTAAAGCAATTTATTGAACAAAATGAGAAAAGATGTTTTGAGGAGTGGTGAACAAGAAAGGAAGGATAAGATGAAAGAGTGTGTAAATATAGATCAGAGTATGAAAAATGTTCCTAAAAAGTTGTGTTGTCAGTTGTTTGGTCATTTTCCAGATTGCAGATGTTGTGACCCGGACAGAGAAACACAGCCATTGCTGAATAAGATAAGAATTGAGCAGAACTGCAGTGTTGTTATTTGATATCCTTGTGCTGTGTGTGTGAGAAGTGTGAAAGAGTGTGTGGAGCCCCGGGGGGGAATGTGACAGTGTGTCAGTGTGAACAGGGAATAAAGCATAACAGAAAACTTATTTAAAGAAAGCACAATATTAACAGATAAAGAACACTGTTTTACAGACTTAGTAAATTTGTGAGCGGAGAAGTTGGGGGAGAATATGTTGAAGATGAAGAGACTTTAAGAGTAATAGAGGCAGAAACACAGGGAATTAGTAACCATTTTTGTCTGGAAAGACAGCATAAAGACATGACAGGTCAAATAAGGGAGTTAACTGAAGAAAGGAAAGAACAACTGTGGAAGAGTTTGGTAGAAATCACTAATTTAAAACAGTACCAGCAAGAATGGCCAGTAGTAGATTGGGAAAGAGAAGTGAGAGCAGATAACATTTGAAAAACTAAAACCCTTACTCCCCAGAACTGAGTTATGCACATTGTCACTTTTAGAGACTTTGCTAACAACACCAGAAATGTACATAAAATTGCCAGAAATAGTTGCACCCTATTTAAAGTGAAAGAAGTGGTGGCACGCTCCCTCAGGTGCAGAGGCAGGCTATACCATATTAAGAAATGTGTACATGTGTGCAGATTCAACCACAACCTAGAATAGTGTATTGGGAAAGCAGAGACGTGTGCAATAGGGTATGGAGGGAGCCGGATTCTACAACCTGTTAAAAGATGGACTATAGGGAAATTGTTAGTGGAGCTCAGACAAGATACAGAAACTGAGCGTGTAGTTACATCAATAGTAGAAGTCCATATGGACCAAAGCTAACTGGATGAGGCAGAAGCACTAATGCAGAATACAGATACACCCTCCTGTAGTGGAGAGAGAGAAAGGAGGGGGCAGCCTGAGGAGGAGGAGGAACCCAGAGTTAAGAGAGAGAGAAGGGAGGGGTGGACTGCCTATGATAGTAACCATAGAGTCAATTATACAGATTTCAAAATCCTATACTTTGTGATTAACTGTATAACAAAATTTATTAAAAACACACACTTATTGATTCTTTTCACTTATTCATGTTGGGCAGGAAAAAGACATCAGTGGGGCGGACAGTTGGGGAATAAAATCTCTGGAGCTTTGAAATTTATATCTTTTAGGAGAAGACATAAATTGAAGACAAAAACAGCAACAAGTGATCAGAGGTAGTAGGTTTATCACACACAGGAAAGTGACACAGATGCCTTTGAATTAAATACACACATGATAAGACGAAATAATTAAAATTGTTTTTGTAAGTCTTTCTCTGAAAGTCCTCAACTCAGTGAAAGTCTGGAGGAAGTCAGGGGTCGGATACTTCTAGTGGTCCTCGTCTGACCAGTCTGGTGAAGACAACAGTCTGGTAAATAAATCTGGGTTTAAAGAGGTAAAAGAGTTTGACATAATATTAAAATGGCTTCGAAGTCACCCAACACTGAGACACCAGCAGACTACATAGCAACACAGTATCCAATATGCAAAGACATAGTTAAAACACTATCTGAAAAGTGGGATAAAAGGACTAAAGGATTAAGAACTAAGCGCCCAGCAGGGGGAACATTTGATTTGGTGGTATGCAGAGACATGAAAACACTGTTAAAAAATTACAAACCAGGAGATAAGAGTAAACTTCAGATCAAAAGAGCAGGAAATTTTGGATTTATTCATTAAACAAGGGCTAAAAGAACTAAAAGAAAATCAAGGGCAACAGGGAATACAAGCAGGGTTAGTGATGGAGCGTCCACCCCCTTATGCACCTACACACGGTGGAGTAGAAACACAAATGCCAGTAGTAACAGGTACATTGGAAGTATCAGGAAACTTTGAGTTAGATGACATGACACAAAACAAAAGTATGGAGTGGCTAACATGAGTCAAGGGAGGAAAAGGGAAAAGCAAACAGTTAGACACCACCCAGTCAGAGCAGCTCAGTGACCCTTATTGTCATGCTGCAGAAGCCCTGAGAACATTGGAGCCAATTAAAGAAGGCTCCATACTATCAGATATTACACAACAAAACAGGGAGCAGTTACGTAGCAACTCCCCATTGTCAAGAGACATACAAGAAATAATGGACATTACCAACACAGATAAACTCAGACAACAAGAGAGAGACCTGGCAGCCTGAGCCCCAGCGTTGAAACGGAGACTGCTGGAAGATGATATAACAAGTTATAGAGAAAGAGAAAAAGAGCTGAATATGCTAAACTCTCAGCTTACACAATAGATAAACACCACTGGAGTAGAATACAAGAGGGTTTCTTGAACACTCCGGCTGGAGGACATGCTGGAACAAGAACCAGGGGCCAGAGGGGGCCACTACACATCTCTTGACAAATGGAGAGCTTCACATCCTGATCTGAGAAAGCCAGAGTTGACTCCAGAGCAGCATATGCCCCTGCAGTCCACGCCATGGGACAGGCGGCCCTCAAATATTCAGCGCAGTGGTCCAAAAGCAGATCTGCTTGGGCCTTCATCGTCCAGCACTGTGGCGTGTGCTAAGAAATAAATATGCCATGCAGATGGATCCTAAGGTCTTAAAAGGTGAACAACTGGGTAACAATGAAAGCCCAACCACATACATACATAGACAACTGAGAAGATGGAAAGAGGAACTGGAGCAAGATCCTGAAAGAGATGTGGTAATGACGGTGCTGTTCAGAAACTCCATACTAGATGCCATGCCATCACCAGTAAAAGCAAAACTGGAAGAAGTAGTGGGCTTGACTTCAAAGACATCCAAAGAATTTTGTGACCACGTGGCTCATGCAGTTGAACATTACAGGAAGAATGACGAAAAGTTAAAGGTGCAAGAAAGAGAACTGCAGAGACGTCTGACACAAATGCAGCTAGAGGAGCTGACAAGCAAAAAGAAAATGCAAGCCCCAGTAAAGAGCAGAGAAGAACAGTCAGGGACTGTACAAGCACCAGTTGTGGCTACACCTCAAGTTCCATGTGCAGCTGTCTCACCCACAGTGGCAATATTACCTGCTTTACAACCAGGAGTACATTTCTACCAACTTAATAGATCCAACTATCCACAGAGGGGAAGAGGAAGAGGGCGAGCACGAACATATGATGACCAGCAAAGAAGTAACATTCTGGGAAGAATGTGCTGGGGATGTAACCAGCCTGGTCACACTAGGAAAGATTGTCCAACAAACCCATGGCCTGACATGAATCTTCCACAGCATCACAACCAAGATTTCAAAAACATGCAACAAACAGTACCGGTGAACAGGGCTACTAGGGTGCCCAGAGAATCCTATGAGGAGGAACCAGCTTCCAATTTTATCCTCGGATGCTGATGAAGAACCAATGCTACAAGTCAAAATTGAAGAAAAACTTACCCCAATGATGCTAGATACAGGAGCAACATTCTCATGTCTGAGTCCAAAATATGCCATTCACCTCCCCAGGTCTGGAAAATATCTAAAGACTGTAGGATTCACGGGGGAAATGCAGCTGACACCAATGACAATTCCTGTAACATTAAAAGTAAAAGATTCTGAGATTAAAATACCCCTGTTAGTGTCAGAACAAACCCCAGTCAACTTGTTAGGAAGGGATGCCTGGTGTAGATTGAAGTTATAGATATGGTGTTCCCCTTAAGGGATTTACATAGATGAGTTAGGAGTAAAGCAGATGACGGTGAAAGAACACAAAACTGAGACACCACATGCAAATGTTTACTGGATAGGAAACATTGGTGAGTAAGTACAACACACACTTGATAAGTGGGGAAGGTACATAAAAGAACAGTTTGACACTGAAACATGACACTGATGTTGGATTGGTGAGGTCAGCAAATCCCATTGTAGTTAGGGCAAAACCAGGAGTGTGATTTCCTCACAAGCAGCAGTACCCCCTAAAACTTAAGGCAGTAGAAGGGATTAGGAGCACAATTGAAGGACTGGTGATTGCAGGCGTTTTGGTAGAAACAGCAACTTACTGCAATACACCCATTTTTCCTGTAGAAAAAGCAAACAAGAATAAATGGAGGCTGGTACATGATCTTAGGGTGGTGAATGAGGTTGTAGAAGACTGGCTAGCTGAGGTTCCTAACCTGCATACGCTACTGACTAATGTTCTACCTGCTGCAAATTATTTCAGTGATTGACTTGTGTTCTGCATTTTTCAGTGTTCCTTTAGCAGAGGAAAGCAGACATCTTTATTCCTTCACTTTTTAAGGTAAACAATACACCTACACCAGAATGCCACAAGGATTTAAATATTCACCACATGATTCCAATCAGGTTCTAAAAAATTACTTAGATGATCTAAGATTAGACAGCACATTAATTCAGTATGTGGATGATTTGTTTATCAGAGGCTCTACCACTTGCTCTGATGAGCTACAGAATGCAAACCAATAGGATTGGCAATTGCTTTGGTGATGTTTGTACTGATATTCTGTTGCATCATTCCCATAGTAAGATCAATGGTACTGAGAGCACAAAACAAATGGTAAACATATCAGTGGGTCAAGCCAGAGAAAATGCATTGGCTAATGTGGAATTAACAGAGTATAACACTGGTTCTTATGAAGACGTAATTGGGTAAAGGTGAAGGTTTTTTTTGTTTGGAATACGATATGACATGATATGCATGTGTTTTTGATTTCATTACAAAATGTTTTTTTTAGTATGTAAACATCACGATTAGAGGTATATCACGAATAGATGTAGTGAAATATGTGTTGATGATCCTGTTGGAGTCCCAAAGAAACATCTAAAGGTGCCTGTCATACAAGGGCTGACCAATGGTGGTTTAAAAACCCGCGGTTGGCCCCAACATCAGATAGCACCCAAGGCAGGACCTGGGTACCTCTGGCAATGCAGGAGCAACTCAGATAACGCTCCAGACCATCCGGAAGCGCCTGTGGGCTCCTCTGACACAGAGGGACAAGACACATCATATCTATCACTAAAGCACAATTTGTATAGTAATCAGTTAGTAGTTTGTATAACTAGGAATCACTGGTTTTATATGGTTTGAGCACTGGATATTATCATTATACAAATGTGTGTAATCATGTATGAAATCTTTGTATGAGATGTATGAGACTCCATTCCAGTCAGATTGGGGGTGGAGATGTTTGGTCTCAGGCTCCTCCAGACTGTGTTTCCACAGTGACGGCTATTGGTAAAGCCTGAAGGGTGACTGTTTTAGTCACAGTAGTCGGACATTGAAGGGCTTAGCTGTGGAGATACAGTGTGGGTTGAGGGAAAACAGAGTGTGGGGCTATTGGAGCCCCAAAGAGGGGATGTATTGGAGAGAAAATGCATATAGATGTACTGCTGGTTAGAAAATGCACATGTAATGTACTGCTGGTTAGATAATGCACATGTATGATTCTAATTAAAATGGTGCACCTGGACACCATGGAACAAAAACAAAGGAAGGCCTGGGCACCATGACAGATGGATAAGAGCATGATAAGTGTGGTATTGGGCAAGGCCTATGCCGTGGACCAATTAGGTTGAAACCACATGGGAGGAGTTACAAGCAAAGGTGTAGGGTGTCTCATTATAAACCCAACCAATATGAAAAACATATAAAAGATTGAGTTACTCTTTTTGTGTTAGATGATGATGGTGTGGAGCTGATGTGAAGCTGTTATTATCTCTTATTGCTTGCAATAAAATATTGTTTCTCTTTGACCTGGACAACTGACTCTGAGACGTTTTCTTCAAATTATTACTTACTGAGTTTTTGAGGACTGCAGACTGGCCACAACAGTAATCAAGCAGTAATCAGTAAGTTTCTTTCCTTTCCATACCTTGGACATTTTATTATGATGTTCTGTATTTTCTTCCTGGTTACAATACTCACATTTTACAGTTTCATGTCTCCCTATTCTCTTCTAACTGCTATTAAGAGCAGTATGCGGGAACATAAGACATAAGTTTACTGTTTCCTCATGTCTATTTTTCAACAATTCTTTGAATTTTATAAAACCATCTACCTGTTCTTTCTTCTCAATATTTCTGCCATCTATTCTTCATATGTTGTTTGATTAAACACTTCCTTTCACTCTTACCATACCTTATTTGTATATCTATGTCTACTCATTTCCTTTTTCTCCTATATGTGCTGCTATCCAACAGAAAGCCTTGATCTGGATCCTATATACTGTTCTTGGTTTAATCATTCAACTTGTCCATTTGATTGTGGGTGGTACCTAGAAGTGAGACTCACGTTAATACTGAGGAGCTTGCAGATAGCTGACTACACTAGGGAGGTGAATTGGGGACCTCGATCGGATACAATGTCTTCAGGTAATCCATAAAATCTAAACACTTCATTGCAGAGCCTCAGGGACGTGTGGCCCTGATGGAGTTCTTTGGAGCGAAGAGCCTGAGGTACATAGGTGCGATCATTGGGACATTCGACTGGCGTTGGTTCCTCTTGCTGGGCCTCTGTGATTTCAGTGATGCGATCCCACTGGATAGGAGAGACAACAATGTTAGTAGGTAAGATACTTTCACAGGAGGGATTTATACATTTAGATTCATGCATTCGAGGGAGACAGCATCTGCCTTGGAATTTTATGAACCATGATGGTAGGTAACAGTAAATTGGAAGCAGGCAAAGAACAATGCCCATCTCAATGTGCCCGGGAGATCTGCCGGGCATGTCTCATTATACACCGGTTTGCTCGTATCAAAACGGTATATACTGTATACATATATACTGAGCCATCCTCTCAGCCCCCCATTCTTTCCCCACTAAACATCTCATAATATTAATTACCTTTTCTCATTTATCAACAGTTTTTCCTATGTGTATTTTAAATGTGAGTTTTTCATCAAATCAGAAATTTACATGTTACTCTTTCAGTTTCTTGACCATATAATTTCAATTTTACCTCTTTACTACTACATTTTGAAAAGAATAGTGTTTTTATTTTTTTAACAGAGAATCTAAATCCACATTTATATGATCACTTTTCTACTTCTGTGATTGCTTCGTGCACTTTTCTTACCATAAACTCAATATTCCTTCCTCATTTCCAGATTTCACCATCATATACAGAGAACTTCTATTTACAGTAGTTAAAAAACACATCATTAATCACAATAAAGAATAATAAAGGACAAATTATACTTCCTTGTGGTGTTCCATTTTCTCTGTGTTTTCCATTTTCTACCTTTTCTAAATCCAGTTTGATAATTACAAAAATTTCATTTAGTTTCCATTTAGTCTCTGTCGCTCACTCAGATTGAACTGTACCGGGGGTGGAGCATTCCCACCCCTGTAAGGACCACCCATTGGCCCAACGACGGAATCCAATGGCGTGGGTGAAGGTATCTCATGTGTTCCGTCTTATTCAGTGTTTTTATAATATTTTATATGATTTACTATAATTTAGCTTTAATGAACTCTGTGATAAATTCTAATGTGACTCCAAATTGATAAGAAATTAAAAATAGTTGTTCTAAGTAGTTTGTTGAATATAATTTAGGGCTTGATTATTTAGAAGTTCCCATACTCTTAGGTATTCTTTCATTAGGGACCCATCGTCGCACATTTACTTTTAGTCTCGCACTTTTACTTTTAGACAAGGATCTCACGTGCACAAAACTGTCAGTCTGATCTTAGTCAGAGGTTGCCGGGTAAACTAATATTATTAAAAACTGGCCGCCCCATGGTTGCTCTTGTTTTAAACAGAGATACTAGAGACCCATACGTAAGTAAAAGTACAAGTTCTCTATCAAAAAAGTGACTTGAGTAGAAGTAAAAGTGCTCTTTAAGCACCATACTTAAGTGGAAGTACTAAAGTACTCAACATTTTTTGTACTTAAGTATTGCAAGTAGTTTACAAGTAGTTTAAGTAACTACTCAAAGTACAAGTTTTGTGTTATGTATTTATTAATATATATACAGGTCCTTCTAAGAAAATTAGCATATTGTGATAAAGTTCATTATTTTCTGTACTGTACTGATAAACATTAGACTTTCATATATTTTAGATTCATTACACACAACTGAAGTAGTTCAAGCCTTTTTATTGTTTTAATATTGATGATTTTGGCATACAGCTCATGAAAACCCAAATATCCCATCTCAAAAAATTAGCATATTTCATCTGACCAATAAAAGAAAAATGTTTTTAATACAAAAAAGTCAAACTTCAAATAATTATGTTGCAAAATGACTGCTTCAATGCAGCGTGGCATGGAGGCAATCAGCCTGTGGCACTGCTGAGATGTTATGGAGGCCCAGGATGCTTCGATAGCGGCCTTAAGATCATCCAGAGTGTTGGGTCTTGCGTCTCTCAACTTACTCTTCACAATATCCCACAGATTCTCTATGGGGTTCAGGTCAGGAGAGTTGGCAGGCCAATTGAGCACAGTAATACCATGGTCAGTAAACCATTTACCAGTG
>JBAJNP010011541.1:0-14612 GCA_036877545.1 Yasuhikotakia modesta | reverse complement strand
GGGGGGGGTTGGCAGGCGACTTGTGCCAAAAGGAGAACTGCTGCACTGCATTATGAAACACAAACCCACACGCACACACATGCATACACACACACATGCACATGCATGCACACACACACATGCACACACACATGCACATGCATGCACACACACACATGCACACACAGATCCCTGATGGACAGAGAGATGCAGACTGTTTTAAACAGAGAGACACAAGTGAGTTTAATTGAATGTCTTTCTGCGTTGTGTACATTGCATTCACCCCTGCAGAGAGAGAGAGAGAGAGAGTGTGTGTGTGTGTGTGTTTGCACATTATTTTTGGAGGCTGGACTTCAGCCATGGCTGTAAAGAGACAAATACTCTCTTTACTTTGATCTTACACACACACACACACACACATTGAAAGCATACACTAGCAGAGAAGGCGGGTGAGGGTCAGAGCAGTTATGCATTCAGGGATTATGCTACATGTGTTTTGTCATGTCCTGCATCCTGTAAATACATTTCTATACATTTCTATACTAAATACATATTGCTTTACAAACACACTAAGTAATGTTTTACTGAAAATGTAAAAATACATGAAGGTTTTTGTGGTCTAGGTGTGGGGCTAACTGCAGACATCAAGCAAATATTTATGCATGTGTGTGTGTGTGTGTGCAGGAGGGCGAAGAGCTGATTCAGGAACAGCCCGAGTTACGCTCAGTTGTGGAGATAAAACTGAAGGAGATCAGAGAGTGCTGGTCTCACCTGGAGAACACCACTAAAGTCAAAGCCCGGCAGCTGTTTGAGACCCAGAACCACCGGACCGGTGACATGCCAGCCAACAGCCTCAGTGACCTGGACCAGCATCTCAACATCATACAGGAGCAGCCGCCCACACTAGGCTCCACCCACACCACTCAGCCCACCCTTCTCCAGCCCCGCCCCACTTTCAGCCAGCAGCTCCAGAGAATCCAAGTGAGTATAAAACCAGTGATGTCCACTAAATGATTTATCATCAACTCAAACCCTTTATTTCTCAGTCGCTGGAGGCCCAGATGCAGCTTTATCACGGCGTGGGTGAGGTAAGGGGCGGAGCTGATCAGCGAAGGCCAGAGGGGGAGGAGCCAGGAGGCGTAGCAGAGACACGGATTGGTCGCCTCATTGAGCCTTTGAAGGAGAGGAGGCGGATTCTTCTCGCGTCGAAAGAAATGCATCAGGTCACTCAAGACCTGGAGGATGAGATTGTAAGTGTCTCTTCTGAACCTTGAAATTGAAAAGCCCACTGACAGGGAACGTTCTCATATCGTTGCATGACAACAATATGACAACGTTTTCTCAAAGTTGTCAGAAATGTTCTTGCAGTAATGTTGGTAGAATGTTTTTAACATATGTCATATATCAAAACATTATTTTGTTGAGCAAAGTTGTTCAAATGAATGTTAAGGTTGTTCTTAAAACCAACAATTGTTAACTAGGAGGAAACTTCTGTCATTATTTACTTCAGAATAACATTAAAGGCTTGTGGGTGCTTTTTTGGTTTAGCATCAACTTATAATGGAAAAATGTAGATTTAGTATTTTCTAGTTTTTTTTAGTAATTTCTCTGTACCTAAGACTTCCTGTCTTTGTGTTCTTGACTTCTGTAGGTGTGGATTCAGGAACGATTGCATCTGGCCTCATCTACAGAATACGGGACCAACTTGCAGACTGTCCAACAGTTAATGAAAAACCATGAGGTGGGAATCGCCTTTTCTAAACCCTAGACCAAATAATTCTGATATTTTAATTGTTTTTTATCACTGGAACTGTTATTCTCTGTCAGGTCTATAGTTTTGAAGAATTAGATGAAATGGCTAAATGTTTCAAATTGATTGAGGGTCCTTAAAAACAGACGAATGAGGCAGCTGGGGGCTTTTGGAGACCATGTGTTTTGCAACAAAACATTACATGATGCTCAGTGGTTTAGCAAACTGTGATCATTTCCTTGAACACTGATAAATCCTGAGGACTCTGAGGTCACCATGGTAACCAGATATTATAGCATCTTTAGTTATTCAGACTAAAGATTGATGCTAGATGATGTTTGCTGCCATTATTTCTTAACTGTTCAGAAGATCAGAGTGGATAAGTGTCTGAATTGATTTATGTCCATCCTGTCATTTAGTCCAACAGCCAAATATAAACATAAATACCCACTGAAGTCTGTCAGTCAATTCAATCAATCCCTGATCTGTTAAATTGACTATCAGATACATTTGTAAAGGCTTGACTATTCATTTATTATTTATTGCCTGTTTGTGTTTGATGTGTCATTAGTTTTATTTACGATTCGTTCTCATAGCATTTCTGTGGTCAATGTTGATCAGATTGATGTTTAAGTGACCTTTAACCTGACTGCATACGCAGGCTCTTCAGATGGAGGTTCAGACTCGGAGAGGGCGGCTTGAAGAAGTGCTTGAGAGGGCGGAGACGATCGCTGCCCTGCGGACCCCAGAGGTGGAGCTGGTGCGGGAGGGGGCGGGGCACGTGAGGCAGCTGTGGGAGGTGCTTCAAGTAGAGATGGAACGTCGCACGGTGATGCTGGATGCCGTAAGCCACGCCCAGCAGTACTACACCCAGGCAGCAAAGGCGGAGTCTTGGCTCAGTGGGCAAAAACTTCAGGTCCTCAATGAGGAGAAGGGAAACGTATGTACTGTAACTTAAATGTAACCTTTCAGAAACGTTGAAATAACAATTAAAAGTTGCATTAATTAAGTAGCAGTAGGCAGGGATGCTGCAAAATTATGGGAAATGTGCTGTGGTTTGTCTTTTTCTTTCTGGGTAAAACAACAATTTCCGATACACGTTTTTGATGCGAGGGATTAGCACCATTTTTAACCCTGGTTTATAAAACCCTGCTTTTAGATAGAGTTGTTCAGTTCAATTTCAAGTTTATTTTATACCCAGGATCAAATACTAGCCCAGGGTTAAGTTATATATGTTAAACCTAGGATTATGTTGAACCTCTCTTTTTTGCTCTCTCTCTCTCTCTCTCTCTCTCCCTCTCTCTGTAGGATGAGGGGAGCACTCTAAGGTTACTGAAAGAACAGCTGGCTTTAGAGCAAACAGTGGAGAATTATGCAGAGACTGTCAGCTCACTCTCTCAGCAGTGCCGCCGAATGCTTGAGATGGGACATCCTGACAGGTGAATATAAAATGCAACGTGTAAGTTCATGTATCTGTTGCCTCACTGTGTGTAGCTCCACCCACAATAAAATTTGACTGGTCCAAAATTACACATCAAATAGCTGTGCAATGCACATCAGTCATTCAGTATGCGGTGTCGTGCCGGGTACAGACCCTCAGGCCCTGATGTGCTGGTGTGACCGTGTCTCTCACAGCGAGCAGATCACCAAGCAGCAGGCTCACATAGACCGGCTGTATGTGTCCCTCAAAGACCTGGTGGAGCAGAGGAAGACGAAGCTGGAGCAGCAGTACTGGCTGTACCAGCTGAAGCGAGAGGTGGAGGCGCTGGAGAAGTGGATCTCTGAGAGAGAAGCTGTAGCAAGTTCTACGGAGCTCGGAGAGAACCTGGAGCATGTCACGGTATCAGAGGAACACAGACAGGGACAAACACAGACACACACATGCACAGAGACACACACACACAGACACACACACAGAGACACACACACACACACAAACACAGACACACACACAGACACAAACATTTTCTTATTCATCTAAATGGGATGTTTTCTTATTCTTACAGCTAGTTATAAACTGTGTAACCTAACCCTGACTATAGTCCTGCATGCAACAGTAAATAGTAAAAAAAGTTACATTTACAGTTTTTTTAAGCATTTTTACAAACACACACGCATTTAAGCTATATATGTGTATATTTATATGCTATAACCCAACTTTATGCATTCTTAAAAATCCTGTAATTACTGTATTTTTATTGTGTTTTAGGCAGTAGAATCTTCATGTAGACCTTAAGTGCATGTAGCTCCTGCAGTCTTCATGGTTCTTTGGTTCTTCCAGGTTCTGCAGGGGAGCTTCACTCAGTTCTCCTCAGAAACCCGGTCAGTGGGCCAGAAGCAGATGGATTCTGTCAATAAAATGGTGAATGAGATGATCGACTGCAGTCATTCTGACGCCGCAACCATCGCAGAGTGGAAAGACGGACTGAACGAGTCGTGGGCGGATCTTCTGGAGCTCATGGAGACCAGAGCGCAGATGCTCGCTGCCTCCTACCAGCTGCACAAGTTCTTCACAAACTGTCAGGAGGTACGTGAACAAACCAACAACCATGACATCACTCACAGTTACACAATGTTTGGTTTCTCTAATGTTCCTGTTACGTTAAACGACTCCATAATGTAAACAATGTTACCTTGAATGTTCCTGGAACATTCAAACATCCAGAAATGAATCCACAAACCCAGCAAGCGTTTCTGAGAAGGTGAATTCTTACACAACTGTGTTGAGTGATGGCTTTGGTGTGTTGTTGTGTGTGGCAGGTTCTGGTCCAGATTGAGGGTAAGATGAGACAGCTGCCGGAGGTGAGATCATGTCAAGTGAGCTCGGCCAATCCCGGCACACTACAGAGACTCCTGCACTCGTTTGAGCACTCGCTGCAGCTGCTGGTCTCCCAGGTAATACACATACCTCCACACCTGTCCGACAGGTGCAGCTGTCTTAAATAAGGACTGGTTCATCCTCCTGACCCAACAGAGGGTGTTTCCCATTTGTCCCATGTGTGGAATGATAATGTAACAGGGAGGTGTGGTTACGTAGTACAAAGTGTAGACGGGTGTCTAATAGATACATGATGCATTTCGTGGGAGGGGTTTACTCAACCTAGAGAGCATCTGATTGGACAAAAATTTGTTGTGCACGATGAGTTATCATGTGCATCATGTGTGTCGTGTGTTATGTGCTAAAAGTTATTATTGTCAACTTTAAGTATTGCAGTAGCATAGAGATGACTGTGATGTACAATGATGTAGTTAATGGAACATCTTAAAAATGTTTCAGAATGAAAAAAAATTTAAATAATGTTTTTATAACCAAGCAAAATTGCTTTTGCAAAAACACTGGACTAAAATCATGTATTCTGGACATTCCTAGAACGTTTAAAATACATTTTTTGATACTTAATGGAAACGATGGAAACATTATTGTCATTTAATGATTTTACTCTGTTGTCACAGGTGCGGCAGCTGCAGGAAAATGCAGTGCAGCTGCGAGCGATTTACGCCGGGGAAAAAGCAGATGCCATCCTGAGCCGTGAGCAGGAGGTGATGCAGGCCTGGAAAGAGCTGCTGGTCGCATGCGAGGGCAGTCGCGTTCAGGTCACAACGGTTACCGATAAGATCCAGTTCTTCGCGGTGGTGCGGGAACTGAGCATGTGGATGGATGGAATCATGGGACAGATTGGGCCAGCGGACAGCGCGAGGTACCAGATAATTTACAGAACCATGCTTGTGAACGTACCGCTGCGTTTTCTGCAGGGATCAGTTGTGCGCGAGGTTAACGCGTGTGCGTTTGTGTGTGGTCTGTATCTGGGCGTGGGTTGTGGTGTTGGGGGGGGCGCTGTGTGTTTGTCAGGGATCTCTCTGTGCTGGACGGAATGATGGCGCAGCATCAGAGCCTGAAAAGTAAGATGGAAAACAAGAGCAAGAACTTCGTTCATTGTGTGGAGATGGGCAAGATGCTGCTGGCTGCACGCAACCCTGCGGCTGAAGAGGTGCATTAAAACCTGCGGTTACTCCAGCTGTTCATTATTGGATCTGTTTTATTTGTCACGCTATCACTTTTACTTTCAGTTTCAGTTTAGATTCATTAAGATTTTACTTAAGTTTTATGTTTGTTAAAGGAACAGTTCACCCCAGAACAAAAATGTACACATTTTACTCATTTACTCATCATGCAAACAATTTGTAAGAGAAAGACAGACTGAAGAAAAATTTATATGCAGGAAATTATAGAGAATTTCTTTATTCTGCAGTGAACTAATTGTACATTGTTACTTTTTGTTTTTTGTTACTGTAATATTTCAGATTTTGCTCATTATTATTATTATGAATCACATTTTTTAAAAATCTTGGCATCAGATATTATTTGTTTTATGTGTTTAAAATAAAATCCTTTTTAAAGGTATTTTAGAGTTAGTTAATATTTCAGATACTGTTGCAATCTATTGAATGTCCAATATCAAAAGACTTATTAAATATTGAAGCATAATTTTGGATGGAGCTGAAATTGAAGATCACATCGTTTCATAAATGACCACAGTGTTCATTTCATCACATCCAGATTAAGGAGAAGCTGGATTATGTGATGGCCAAGCAGAAAGAACTGAATGAACGATGGGAGCAACACTGGGAGAAACTTCAACAGGGTCAGTGATCATAACATTTCTGTAATGTTATTGTCATAGTCGACGGTCCTCCATTATAACTGATGTCTCGTTTTAACATCGTTTTGAGTTCTTACAGTTTGATTGAAGATGTTTAAAGTAAAAGTATTATTTTACTTTAAACATATTATTTATAAGTATTTGTTGTGCTCTACAGCCCAGCAGAGGCTGCAGTCAACCCAGCCCGGATTGGTGGAGCCGTCTTGGCTCACAGTCAAGGAGCCAATCAGCTCAAACACTCGTGAGGTAGGGGGCGGGACTGACGAGGTAGAGGAGCTGATTCGCAGACATGAGGCGTTTCGCCAGGCTGCCGCCACCTGGAAGGACCATTTCAGCTCATTACGACAGGTTACCGTGACAACAATTTATTAATAAAACAAATGAGAACTAATTTTCAGATTAGGTCTTTAAGTTTTTCTTACTCTCATTTTTCTCCTCAGGCGGAGAAGATGAAGGAGGAACAGAACAAACCTGCCACCTCCTCTCTCCTCAGCAGGCAGATGTTTCCTCTCTCCTGCCTCGTGCCCAGCTCCTCTTCCTCTTCTTCGTCCTCCTCTCTCTTCCGTAACCCCCTTCAGGACTCGGTTCTGGAGACCAAGCCTGGGCCGGACCTCACACACCACACAGAACACACAATGGCACACACACTCACACAGCGGCTGGGGTCCACCTTTAACCCCTACACACCTGTCATGAACGGCTCCTCCTACCATGGGCTGAACCAACCATCTACGGTCGTAGGGGAGGGTCTTTCCTACCATGGGCTGAAACAACAGGGCATTCCAGGGTTGGATAATTCTGGCTATCAGGGGTTAAACCAACAGGTTGGTGCCTTGGGGGTCAACAGCTCCAGCTACACTGGATTAAACCAGCAGGGCGCTTCAGGGGAGGATAACTCTGGCTACCACAGCCTGAACCATTTAGGTGCTGTGGGGGTGGTAGAGCCCAAATTGGGATATGCTTGGCAGCACCTGAAAGCTGATTGCCTTCAGCCCAAAATCAACCACATTCACAAAGCCGTTCCACCTTTACTGGAGGCCCACCGAGCTCAGATCGCTTGCGGGGGCGCAAACGCCCCAGCTTCCCCTATGGGCCTGGACCCCTCCCTGGAGATGATTCACAGCCGTTTACAGAGGGACCCCCGCGGGAGCCGATCTGACCCACAGATGGATCACCTGCGGCGGGAGAGAGAATACCGGCTTGGCCGCCAGACCTCCAGCGAGCAGGAGATCCAGGCACGGCTCAACGAACTGCCACTCATCGTGAGGCAGGAACGTTACCGCCGGAGGATGGAGAGACAGTCGTCCAGCGAGCAGGAGGGCAGCGGGAGACAGAGAGTTCAGAAACACGACTCCAGCGACGCAGAGTCTGGGAAAGAGCCGTCAGACAAGAGACAATCCGGGTGGGTCAAACAAGTTGTTTGTACACGATTCTAACAAACTGTAGGACACATCTCTGTTTGTGTTTGGGTTCACACAGCTGTAATTCAGGGAGAAATTGAGCTGCTTTAGAAACATGGATAATGTGTTTTTTATAAATATAATTTTAGTTGTTTTATAATTGTTATAATTATTTGTATTCAGTTATTTATATAAATCATAATAATACAATATGCTAAATTCATATTGTCTTTGTTTAGATAACTAGGTAAATGTGTGTTTGTTTGTGTGTGTATGTGTAGGAGTGTGTGTGTTTGAGTGTGTGTTTGTGTGTGTGTATGTGTAGGAGTGTGTGTTTGTGTGTGTTTGTGTGTGTGTGTAGGAGTGTGTGTTTGTGTGTGTGTGTATGTGTAGGAGTGTGTGTGTTTGAGTGTGTGTGTGTGTGTGTAGGAGTGTGTGTGTTTGAGTGTGTGTGTGTTTGTGTGTGTGTAGGAGTGTGTGTTTGTGTGTGTGCGTGTTTGTGTGTTTACATGGCTGACTTTAGGTTATATACTTTCAGTTTATCTCTAAAAACTATAAAACATAAAAATCTAAAATATATATTTTCAGGGAAATCCAGCGACATTCTCAGCAGAAAAACTTTACAATTTTATCCTTCTCTAAAATCTAATTCTAAAAGACTAAAGCTTTTCTTTAAGGAGCAGGGCTTGAGTAAGTCTGTCTTCATTAGCATTAGCTTGATGCAGTTTAGAAAAGCAGAATTATGTGGTATGTTTTCATTAAACTAACATGTTCTCGTTTTTTCCCTGTTTTTCAGAGAGAGACGTTCCACCATGGCAGAGATTGTTGAACAAGTGCAGGAGAGAGAAGCTTGTCATGTATGTGTCACGTCCTGTTTGTTTCTGTTACTGCTTTGCCATCAAACCCGTCAGCTTTGCACTGAAGATTCTGTGTTCTGTCAGTGTGATGTGAAACCAGTAAACCCATTAACTTTCACAGGACATGATGTTATCTGTATTATTACTAAGCACTTTTTTATAGCGCCTCCACGTAAAAATGTCATGAACGCAAAAACCAAAAGTTCACCCGCCTTGAAAAGTGACCCCACCTCAAAGAATGACTTTACACAATAAACTTTCTCACTGAATAATTTATGTAAGTGCTTTATCAAAAATACAGGCTTCACATTTTTGCTGTTAAACCCTCCAGAATGCCATTAGCCCCTCAAACTTCTGTTTTAAGTGCATCGTCTTACACACAGTTTTGCCATTTTTACGTTATTTTCTGGAGCGATCGACATCTTGTTTTTTTCAGGCGAGGGGGGAGGTGTACCGGCCCCCCAGCAGCCTCTCCGCACCTGTGAGCCGCCTGGATCGACCTCGGGCTCGGGATCGGCCCAAACCGCGGCGAAGACCCCGTCCCAAAGAACCAGAGGAGCCACGGAGGTCCCGCTCTGCTCCGGCCCAGAGCGTCCCCAGCACTCCTCAACCTCCCACACACACCGTCCAACATGAGGGATTCCTCTACAGGAAACATGAGGAGGAGGGAAAAGAGAGGAGCCCCAACAGGTATTCTGTAATGTTTTTAAAACGTTCCACTAACAACTTAAGAATAATGTTTTTTTATATTTGATATAGAACATAATTGTTTTTATTTTATTTACATAATTTGTTTTTGTTGATGCAAGAACGTTTTTGATCATTTTGAGAGAACGAACGAAGAACATTCTGGTAGCGTTCTCTGTTAACTGGATACTAACTATTATCTAAACCAATTTTCTGAAAGCTTTTTTCATGTGCTACTGCTAATATGCTAAAAATCCTTTTAACAAGCTAATCTGTAGTTATAGTATGTTTTTTCAAAATAATAGTGAGTTCAGAATAACATTGTTGTTTATTCATTTATGCATATTTACAGCTAAACTTTTGCTCTTTTCGCAGCAAGTCGTGGGTGAATCTGTTTTGCGTGCTCAAACAAGGCGAGATCGGTTTCTACAAGGACGCGAGACACAAAACAACTCCTTACAACGACGAGCCTCTTCTCAGCCTGGCCATCTGCACCTTTGACACGACCAACGGATACAAAAAGAAGAAGAATGTCTTCATTCTGAGGTAAATTTAAGTCTTGCTAACTTCCTGTCCGTGTTAACCCAGCTAACAGTTTTCGGTTGTAAGAATATTTCTCCAAATTTTCTATTAGGTAACAAAAATGTTCGTTCAGATAAACATTCAAAATGATCAGCTATGCTGCCTTTAATTTGAATTTCATTGCATTTTAAAGTTCAACATCATGAGAGGTTGTCATGCAGTGATGTAACATATAATGGTTTATTTCAGGACCAGTGAGGAAGGAGATTACATCTTCTTGGCCAAGGATGAGGTACGTCAGATAAAAGACCCCCATGAGGCCTTTTAGAAAATTACTGTACTGTACCACAAATGTGTGTAAACAGGTTAGTTAATATTGCCCCTGGTAAATGTTGGAAGGTTTTTTGTAGCTTTTCTGTAGCTTAACTTGCAGAACATGGACAAGGTTGTGGGTTCGATTCACAGAGAATGCATGTACTGATAAAATGTTTGGTGTAGTACATTTACATGTATGGCTGTATGGTATGTAATGTCATATTATGATATCACATCCATATTACAAACATGTTTGTTGTGTCTGTCTCTCAGGAGGATCTGAAGGGTTGGGTCAACAGCATTAATGCGAGCCTGAAAGAGATCGAGGATATTGCCAAGTGGGAAAAAGCCACAAACTCCTCCACCGATCCCGACAAATCAGAGCGCAAGGAGCGTTCGGAAGGGGCGGAGCCATCAGAGGGGGCGGAGAGATCAGAGGAGCGTTCGGACCGGTCAGATAAAATAGAGGCATCGGATAAAAGCTCAGAAAAGAGGGACGCATCAGAGAAAGAAAGAGGAGAACGAGGAGGAAGAGGAGAGAGAGCGGAGAGGGGAGACCGGGGTTCCAGAGGTTCCAGCACTTCTGGGAGAAGCAAATGACTCATTCGTCAGCGTGTTTATTTTCTCATCCATCCTTCCATCTTTTCAGAGATAAGACAGGATCCGCTTTTTACTGTCTCTGTTTCTCTGTTTGTCCTGACAGCCTGATTTAGGGATGGATGTAACTGATCACATCTCTGGAGAAGTTTGTGTCAGCGTGTGTCTGCGTGCCAATGTGTTGAAGAGAAAGAAAAGTATTATAGCCTTTTATGAAAGTATCCCAGCAATCTGAGGGCCGTTCAGCCGCCCTGCTTCACTCTCACAGGAAAGGCACTTTAGATTATTGAGGAAAACTTAAGCCCTTGATGTTTTAGAAGCGTTTTCTTGAAGCAATATTACCGTATGTAGAAACAGGTAGCGCTTGTAGCTGCTCTGCAAGAGACAGAGTTTGCTGAGAGAGAAATCTGCGATGGATACAGTGAGTCTCCCGTTCGGCATTCGTACAGACCCCCACACAGACACACACGCAGTGCATTGTGGGTAACGTTCGGTAAAGAACCCCATTCTCCCACCTGAGGCTGTTCATGTCTTCTACCCGCTGCTTGTAATAATGATTTGTCATGCCAGGCGTGAATTAAAGTCTTATATTGCACAATCCATAAATGCGATGTGTAACGATTGCCCAAAAGGAGCTCAGATGTATTATGTATAATCTCACCGATCGTATTTATTAGGATACAGCGATACAAATTTAAAGTTATTCTTTCCTGAACTCAGAGAAGCTAAGTTACGTCAGCCACCCTCCATCCGTGTACAAATACGCTGCTTATATCATCTTTGCCCCCTCGTCATCTTTTGATTGTAAATTGATTAGTACACATAAAATAGGGTGTCTGTGACTTTGTCATGCTATAAAGAAAAATATTGTGTGTGTGTATATATATATATAAATATATAAATATATTTGTATATATACTAGTAAACAAGATTTACTTCTATGAGCTGCAGTGAATAATTACGACAACAACAAAATATCATTTTTATCATATTAACTTACGAAATTGTAACAAGTTTAAAAAATAATCCGTTCAAAGTGCCCCGGGCAGTAAATGTGAGTGAACTTCGCCTGTTTCGAGGTCTCTGGCATACAGAAACATAGAGACTGAGATTCTTTAACCATTTTTGTTTGTTTTGTTTGTTTTTATGGCCAGGGCAAAAGATCAGGATCCTTGTTATATAAAAGGTGCAGAAACTGCGATTGTGTTTAATTTAAACGTAATAAAAACTGTCTCCTGACAGCAGTTTACTGTAACCAGGACAATGATGTTCCCCTGAAACTAGTCAATTATATAGAAACCAGTTAAACTAATAAACATGATAGAGACAAAATAACTGAGTAAACAGGTATCTTTACAAAAAACAATCCAATTTGTCTGTATTAAAGGATTTCCTTGCATTGAGTTGTACTGTGTGGTCCTGTGGCTTTAAGTTGTAAGTTGTTTAGTTAAGTTGTAAATCAACTTGCTGAGGTCAAGCTTCATCTAACAAGCTAACTTTTCTCACCAGTTTCTTCACCAGTCATTGCCAAGTTTAATCTCAGACTGGCCTGATTGTCAATGCAACATCCAACGTCAGAACCGTTCTCTTCAAACCAGCTTCTGTGGTTTAGAATCAGCTTTACAGAAAACTAAACTAAGCTAGAACCATAACTAGTCCTGTTCATGATACCACATGTCTACAAACACCATAAACCTCCACGACAAACTCATGTAATGCAGTTGATACAGAATCGCACAAATACAGATTCCCAATCAGTTTCTCCACCGTGAGATGTTTCTGATGTGCATTGAGCGCTCTTTCCCTTTACAGGCTGATCTGAGGTCAGACGATTTGGCAGCATCAGAATCTAATGACCAAACCTGGTAAACCTGCCAAATTTAGAGAGAGAGAATAAGGAGCTCCAGGTAAACACTCATTGTGAAAGTAGGTCTTCATGTGGGATTGAAATACAAACTTACTGATTTAACGTCTGACCCCAGATCAGCTCCAGTGAAGCTCAATACTTTGATCTGCATGTTAAACAACTGATGCGTGTCTGTTTTTACTGTCACATGACACAAGAGCATCATCACTCAGCCAATCACACGACAGCAATTAGTTGAATTAGTTGAACAGTGTAATGGAGACAAATCTTCACCTCAGTGGCTGACGGTGATTTGTACCGATATCTGACTGTTTAATGTGACTGAGTGGATGTATGTTTGTTACTAAAGTGTTTGTGTGTTTGTCTGTCATTATCCCTGAAGCAAAGAACCAAACATCTCACCATCTTCTCCATCACCAGTCTATCAAAACAATTGGACTTTCAGACTCTTCTGCTTATCCATCATTTCTTTCAGAGTTGAGCTCATCTAGAGTCCGTCTCCAATAAGCACAATGTCACCTGAAACAAAACCTGGAATCTGGAGTTTCAGAAGAGACACAGGATTCTTTCTCCTACATGTGACCCTGCATTTCTAGAAACAGCCACATGAGTTCAGCATTGCACTTATTTTTCTGTACCAGTCAAAGCTCAGACTCAAATACCTTTTATTCAAACTCTTCACCTGAACTTCACCAGAAGTCTGATCCAGAGGGTCACCAGATGATCAGAACTCCATGTTTGCGCGTGATTTGATTTTCTTTGCTAAGTCTTGCTTCGTTTTAGCGGTGGTGACATCTGTCAGCTTGACCTCACTGGCGAGTCTTTGTTGTTTGTTTCATTTTAGGAAGAATGGAAAAACAAGCCCTATAATAAAGGAGGGGTGTCCTCCTTTATCCAAAGTCAGCCGTTTTACACATGAACCTATAGAAAAAACTATTAAGTTGCATGAAAGAGAATATAGAGGTGATTTCTATGCAACAGCTGTGCATGTTTATCAAAAGGGTTTTAATCTTCAGCAAAGCTCTGGGTTTGAATGATGATGATGCGAGTTGTATAGAAATGAGACATTGAATCATTTATGAACTGATATCTGCACTAATTCATAAATACAGATTGTATATATCAGTGTGTTGTGGAGTCTTTATTTTGGTGTGGTAGGTTTTAAATGTTTAAACAGTTGGGAATGATAATTGGGATAATTCTTTGCACTGACAAACAACACAAACCCTTTCTGAGTTTATGTCAAATAATAGCAAGTGTAGTGATATTTATTAGAACAGGAAAGATTATATGTAACTCAGTACCAAACGATACACAATGCACAGAGACAATCTGTTTTAAAACAGTATTACTGATCATTTTAGTATTATTAATGACTAAATATTAACAGTATTCATGTTGACTAATAATTTATATTTATTTATTTGGCAGATGCTTTTATCCAGCTTATAAACATTTAAAAAACAAAAATTGTAAAAAAAACGTACCTATTTTTTAAGATGTCTTAAAATGTTTTTAAGCAAAAGAAACATTTTACAAATACACACTGCATTTATTTGTAATCTTATTTTATTTGTCCCTACAATGTTCAGAGAAATACACACAGTAAGAATATACAGTGAGAACAAAATAATATAGTTGCTTTTGTAAGATACAACATTAAACTGACAAACTACAGATTGGAGAGAGAGAGTAACTGTGAGCCAAGCTGTATGTTCTCTGAATCATCACATTACACTAGATTTATAGATTTATATGTTTTTTATCAGCTCATTCTTTTTGAAATCACATGTCTGTCACATTAATAACTGGTGGTTGAAGCAGCAGATGTGTTTCCAGTCTCAGTTTGATCTCTAATCTGTGCAAAACAGAAAACTGTTATTGAGACAACATTCTAATAACATTATTCTTAAATAAAATAATCAGGTTACCTCAGTGTTTAGCCAGCGTGAGACTGCAGTAACAGCATCTCTGTTT
>JBAJNP010011540.1:2108-14613 GCA_036877545.1 Yasuhikotakia modesta | reverse complement strand
CTCAGTGGTCCAAAGTACTTTTTTCGGATGAAAGCAAATTTTGCATGTCATTCGGAAATCAAGGTGCCAGAGTCTGGAGGAAGACTGGGGAGAGGGAAATGCCGCATTGAAGCAGTCATTTCTGCAAAAGGATTCCCGACCAAGTATTGAGTAAATAACTGAACATACTTTTTTTGTATTCAAAACATTTTTCTTTTATTGGTCGGATGAAATATGCAAATTTTTTGAGAAAGGAATTTTGGGTTTTCATGAGCTGTATGCCAAAATCATCAATATTAAAACAATAAAAGGCTTGAACTACTTCAGTTGTGTGTAATGAATCTAAAATATATGAAAGTCTAATGTTTATCAGTACATTACAGAAAATAATGAACTTTATCACAATTTTAATTTAGAAGGACCTGTAGTTGTGAAAATAAAGAAAACGCATTGAATGTGAAGGTGTGAAGGTATATATACATATATATATCATGAGGTCACGCCATTTTGACTAAATTAATCTGCAGTAGAAATGTAATGTTTCATTTTTATAAGACTATTAATACTTCAGCAGAAAAGCCTCAAATAGACTGAACTAGCATTTGGATGTCTCACAAACTTTAAGAAGTTCACCTAAACATGGAAATGCTGTCTTAATTTGATTCAATTTAAAAGGTGTTCATACATTTGTCCGAGCTTTTAGCCAGTGTGATACTTGAGACCCCAATGGTGCTTAGAATCCAAAATTAAAGTGTAGGCCCCAAACGTATAGGCCAAATTATGAGTCATGAGTTTTAAATGAATAAACATAAAAAGTGTGATGATACATCAAAGTAATGATACATATTCTCATTATTAAACAGGGTTGATTTATTAGTTATCCTTTGTTCTTTATTCATTATTACCCTTTGGTTTGCATAGGTTTATTTGTGCTATTCAATGTATGTAATACACATAGTTCTGTGACTAAATGGAAAATAAATAAATTTGCTAATAAATTTGCTGTTGCCTTCCTTTTTTGCATTAAATGAAAATCATTTTAAGAAACTGTAAAAACTAACAATCTCTGTTTACTGCCAACCAACCAACTTCTTTGAAGAAGTTGATGGGTAGTAAATAGCATACTTTGAGCTCATACTTTGGCCACCATAATGACCACAATCCTTCATGAACAGTCCAATTATGTATTACAAACATGTGCTGCAGTAATGTCTCACACTGTTTTAAAAGTATGAGCGCTTAACGCCATACCTATTTATAGGCTGTAAGGTCCTCACAGCTTATGATCTGCTTTGGTGGTCACAATAGAATGCTGTTACCAAGCAGTGTCTTATTGGGTTAAAGATGCTTTCGCTCTGTTCTATGAGGTGCACTCATGGAATGACTTCATCTCCACCAGAAGTGTAGCATCTTTTAGATACCATCTTGCTGTGTGTCCTTAAATGATATTTGAGCTATGGCAGGCTGGTCCTCTCAGCAGACAACCAGTTAACAGTTTCAGTTTCTTTAGGTTTATACTAATCTTGTCTGCACTGAGCAATTGCTTATGCCAGTGTTACACGGCCTTGTTGGACAGGGATGTCCCCTTTAGTGTGGTGCAGTGGGTATTAACATTCTAGCTTAAACTGTTTTGTAGCTGTAATGTAATATTTACATTTAAAGGCTTATGGACATATGTGCAGCTCTGTCTTAAGAGCTCGGAAACTATGTACTATAAAAATAATTTCAGCTTTACCAGTAACCTCATTCACACTGCAGCTGATATATATTTACCCTCTTCACATTGTGTCTCAGGAAATGGTGTGCATGGTCACATAAGAGATTAAGTTAAAGCAGAAACAGAACAACACAGAAGGTGCATGCCCTGCCTTGTGCCTCTGCTCATATGAGCTCTAACCTCAAAACACTGCAGTCTTGTTGTTTCAACTTACTAACAATAGCAGCATTTATTTCCAACCAACATACCATGTGTGCTTTCCACTGACACTTTTGAGCATCACAGTGAGCAAAACATTGAATTAAAACAAGGCCTGTTGTTTGCCTTAAGAATATATATATATATTTTTTTTCAGGGACTTTGGTCTTCTTAACATACTCAAAAAGTATTAAGTAGTATTAGTGTTGTTGGCCATTAGGGACGGGCAAAGGCTGGCACATAGGGGGGCATGGAGATTTGTTAGCACCCCCTGTTACAGGAGAACAGGAGAACCCCGCAGTCATGTGACACTACCTAAAATTACAGAGTGTCCTAAGTTAATTAGCTATCTAAAATGTGTTTTAACAGACATACGTTTTTTTTTCAGTGGCAGCTAAATGTTATTTGACACCGAAGTTTAGCGTTGTCCGAATTTAAAGTTTGCACTTCATTAAGACTTCATCAAACAGCTGCATGTGTTGTGGGCCGGTTGACATTCACAGCTAAACCTGTAACAAAAGACACTAAATTTTTTGATTATTTGATGACCTAGAGTTGTTTTGTGTAAGGTTAAACGTTAAATGTGCCACAGTTAAAGAAGATTCTCTGTCTGCAAACGTGCATGACAATGTGGGCCATTTTTACAGTATGTGCTGTGCTGATGCTTAAGTTTGCATTTAACCCATTTTGTCTCTACAACATTTGAGTAGTTCTCAATCTGCTGCATAATGTTGGATGTCTAGGTAGCTGGCACATTTCTTTGTGTTTGAAATCAGTAAAATTAGTTTAAAGTATTTTATTTTATAAGGTTTCACTGTCAGATTAAAAGGTCTACATTTTTCTAGCAGTGTAGTTTGCTCTATTGAAAAAAGCTTTTTGCCAGCTGATTTTTTCTTGTTTTTCAGTCTCAATGATGCAGCATCATAGGCAAAATAAGTTACATGTTGTTATTGTTATATACATTGTTGTTATTGTATGTTATTGTCACGGGTACCTCTCCAGAATGCTAATGAACTACAATTCCCATGACCTTGTACCCGGGCCAAGCCCCTTTCAGGTGGCGGCCATATTCCAATCAAGAACTCTCTAAATACTTACCTGTGCGTTTGTTTCATTGCAAAGTCTTGTTTTGCCATTATAGCGAACATTTCTGAGCATTTCCCTGGATTGTTTATTATTGTGTATTACCTTGGACTGCCCCTCGTTTTTGGATTCTTGCTGCCTGCCTTTTTGACCCTGCCTGTTTGTTTACGCTGTGTTAATAAAGTTTTGCTGCACATGGATCCTGTGTCTCTGAGCAATCATTACAGTTATAGATTGTTGGAAACTGATTCTTGATAAACTGTAGGCACTAATAGGCACTAGGTTTAAATTAATAAGCATAAAAAGTGTTATGAAGTGTTTCTCATTATCAAGCATGGTTCCATGACAGTGTAATGTCTAGTGTAGTAATAGTTATTTTTCTAACCCCCTAGCTTGCACAGAATTATTATTCATTTTTATAATACAATATACATATCAGTAGTTTTATACTAGAATGAATATGATAATTGTTTGCATTTCTTCACATCCAGTCATACTGGTTCATGAATCTGTGGAAAATGATTCACTGAACCCACATGTCTATTTACTACCATGTCTGTACAGCAGTGCTACACAGGGGGGTAATGATACACCAGTGCCATGGTTCTCTTCATGTCATGGTTTTGGAGCCTCAGCTCAGTTTGCAGTGCTAAAGAACACTAGATTAACCTTTGGCATAATAAGAATAATAACAAAAATGTATCTTAAAAACTTCTAAATTTATTAACCTTATACACTGGCTTCACATTTCTTCTTTTGAAAAAAAACTAAAAAAGTGAACTAAAAAATAAATGAATACCTTTTCTCACTGCAGACTACTCGGAAATGGACACTCGGAAATGGTTTATTTACTCACTTAACCATACATTTGGAATGTATTTTATGTTGTAACACTTTTATGTTGTTTGGATTAAAATGATTTAAATACCTGAGAAGTATTTTTCAGAATGTTTTCCACCAGGCTGTTGAAGAGACTGCTATTTGTGGTCTTATCCAGAAAGGGCATAGTTTTAAAACCTGTGTTATGAGCAATGCTCATATGGAGGAAATGTTCAGTTAGAGTCTGGTTATCTGTTGGTGAAATCTTTCACAACTGCTGTATCTGTTTCACTCAATTTCATAGATTCCAGGATGGTGTGTTTCAGTAGCATTATCATCGATATGGTTGGCAGCTGATTGGGCATTATATCACCATTTTCAGTGGCTTCAGTGAACCTGAATGATGTCTATTTTTATATCATAATCAGACAGAGTAACAGTGTCTGTAATGTTCCTCCTAGCATTCCTGTCTGTATATGCTAAGAAAAGATTATCCTGCTTTTCAAGGTACAGCTCAAGCAAGTCATACCTTGAGTTCCACCTGGTGGGGACATTTTGAATTAATTTTTGTGGGGGCAGTTGTAGTGCATTTCTTGTTTAAACCTGAACTCTTCTGCAGCAAGTATGCTACAATTGATAAAAAAAGGAACAATCTTTCTCATTCTGGCAAAAAGTTGGGACACTTGGTTAACATTAATCTACTTCTGTGATGCCAAGTGAACCTGGTGTGTGCAAAGCATCAAATATTTGGTAACAATCAGGAAATAGTAACAGAAATGGCTTTCTCTCTGTCAATTTTCCACACTGTTACAGCTCCAAGTATTTCTGACAGATGATCACTTGGGTGGCTTTCATAGACAGCGCACATTTGGAATTTGCAGTTTCTCAGTTGCTAATGTAGTGTGCTGTGATTGTGAAGTGCTCATCTCTATTTAAAGCACTGGATTTTCTATGAATCCTCCTTTTTTATGTCCTCCATTACTTTGGCTTTAATCTCGTTTTTAAGTTTAGGCAACACATTGATCTGCTTTGGTGGTTAACAATATTTATTTGTCATATTTTTGTAGGAAGGCCTATGCTTGTTTAAACAGGAGGGGGCAAACTATACAAGGCAATAAAGCATGAATCACTGTCATTGATTCTTCAGTGTGTGTGTGTGTGTGTGTGTGTGTGTGTGTGTGCATGGACAGATAACCAAATGGTAGATAAGATTCCAGTGTCCCTCCTCCAGTCCATAGAAAATGAGAGTGAAAGAGAAAGGGACTGAAGGTGGTGCTGTGCTTATTCACATAATGTAGAATATGTATTTCTGTAGAATTGTATATGTAATATCTTTACTATATATTATATGCATACATGTGCATCTGGTCATAAAAAGTTTTATCTCATAAAAAGAGATAAAAAGTTGATTGCCTAAGGTCTTCTGTGTGGCTTTGCTGTTCCTTTTGGTACTGTATCATGGTACAGTAACAGCTTAACAGTCTTAATGCCCCACCCGTGATCTGTGCCTGGCTGAATCTCACAAAACATGTATAGAACATCTAGCCAGGGCATCTTTACCATGCTCAAAAAGTCTTGGAATTTGCAACACACATAATTGACCATTGGAGCCAGACAAAAGTTGTCACATGGAAGGGGCAGGGGTCTCTGTTACAGAGCAAAAAACATGCTGCATATATCAAACATACATACCCGCACCTGTACATAACAGTACATGTATGTTATACAGGTAAATATTCTAATTTTTTGAGATAGGAATTTTGGGTTTTCATGAGCTGTATGCCAAAATCATCAATATTAAAACAATAAAAGGCTTGAACTACTTCAGTTGTGTGTAATGAATCTAAAATATATGAAAGTCTAATGTTTATCAGTACATTACAGAAAATAATGAACTTTATCACAATATGCTAATTTTTTGAGAAGGACCTGTATATGACAGACTAAAATAACTAACTAAAGGGAAAAATAAAACTTTGTGTTGTTCAAATAGGTATAGTGTAAATTCAACATTAATTTAAAAAAATCTACATTTGATTTGACTATCACTATCAGCATTGTTTGACAATGTTTCCGCCTTCACCTGCCTAACTCTTATAGGCAGTTCATTGTGAGCACTGCCTCACTCTGTTCAAACAGCACTGAAGCTGTGAAAACAAACTGCTTTAAGGTCACCAGAAACTGAATCTGTGTGGTGCAGTTATATTATACTTCCTCAAAAACAGACATGGTTGCTGTGTTTCTGCTCACATGTAAGTATTAGTGCAACTACTAAATCTACAATAAACTGAAAATATTAAGGCTGTGAAACTGATTTGTGTTTTATGTTGCTGGTGTTTTTTGATAATTATTATTATTAATATTTACAGTTATCATTGTAAAGCTGTTACTTCAAACTAAAGGTATGTTTAAATGCTTAAAGAATAACAAACACAACAGTACAAGTAGTTTTGTAATTATTAGGCCTGACTGGCTCTACATATGTTAAGAATATGTTTCCCCCCAACAGGTCAAAACATCCAACAGGCAAAGATTTATAGTAAAAATAAAGAGGTACCAGAAAATGGTAACCTAGAGGTTACTTGTAGCACATTTGGTTATACAGTGAAGAGTGCTTATGTGTACCTGTGTACAAATGGTAAAGCTATAGCTATGAAAAAACAATGCAATCAAGATGATGTCACCTTTATAATAGAAAGAATAGGAAAGAACCACTCAGGCAATTACAGCTGTGTGATCTCAGAAGATCAGATGGAAACAACTAAAGTCATGGGATATGGTGATAATAATATCTTCATAAATGTGATTGGTAAGACTATCTACAATTGTACTTGTATTTGTAAACTGTGGAACTTCTGCACGGTAATCCACTGCATGTTTCTAATACACAGCTTTAATACTGCGCATACTGCCCTTAAAGTTGATTTCTGTCTTTACCCAGAATCTTTGATTCCTGCTCAGATACATTTGGTTAAGTCTGAAGTATCAGAGGGAAGTGATGTTGAGTTTACCTGTATAATATCAGACCCTTCAAAAATAAATCAGACCAGAGACGTGATCTTGGCCTTTCTGTTAAAAAATGGAACGACTGATAAAGTCAAAGTATTGAACACAGCGCAGACAATGACAACATTCACTCTCCGAACAGTCAGGATGGAAGACGCTGGAACATACAGCTGTGTTATGTTGTCAAATACACTCTTTCATCCTACAAAGAGACTCCATGGAAACAATGAAGTCAACCTTCATGTAACAGGTAAGAATAGAAGAAAAACTAAACATTGTTTTGTATTGTCATTTTTATGTTTTAAAAGTAATTTTGATATTAAAAGAGTTAATGTGGTTTTTAAAGTATATAAGTAATGATTTTTTCTCTTATTAATTATTTAATTACTGAGGTATGGGAATACAGATTTGATTACACTGAAATATAACAAATAAGCACTTTACATAGTTTCAGTAGTTTCATTACATTAAACATTTTTGTACTATTTTCATATTAAGTATAAAAAAAGTACTTTTTGACAGTTGTATCTTACATCAGTATTGAGAAATTCAGATTTGATCATGTTTTATCTTTACCCAGAACCATTCATTCCTGCTCACATACGTCTGGTTAAGTCTGAAGTATCAGAGGGAAGTGATGCTGAGTTTATCTGTACAACACCAAACCATTTAAACACAAACCAGACCAGTTTGGTGTTTCTCATTAAAAATGGAATGACTATTAAAGTTGATCTTTGGAACACAAAAGAGTCAGTGACAACCTTCATTCTCAGAAAGATAAGGACAGAAGATGCTGGAACATACAGTTGTGTTGTTCTGCCTACATCTCTTCGTCCTAAAACGAGACTCTATGGAAATAATCATGTTAACCTTCAGATAACGGGTAATAGCAGATCATTAAATAAAACACTCTTTTTAAGAGTATGTGTGAGTGTGTGACTAAACTATACTAGAAAATATGCTTTTAAAATATGCCATTATATATATATGCTTACCTGTGTTATTTTCTTTGACAGACAGAAGTTCTAGGAAGGTCAGAATTCTCATAGTGTTTTTAAGCTTGTTGTTAGTTCTCAGTCTGTTACTAGGAATTTTGGCAACGATCCAGAAACAAGGTATAGTAACTCTAGGCCTGGTTGCATCAAAACCCTTAAGTAAGGGTTCTTGTCACACACCCAAATGTTTACAACTATTATGATATGTTTATACCACTTATAGGTACATATAAATGAATCACTAATGATCGCTCCTTATTGTGTTGGTATAAGTGACAGTGTGCACTTACTGCCATTACTGCTATTATTAGCATAGAATGTTGACTATAAAAAATTTGAAGGTGAAACTGTTACTAAGTACTTAGTGGCAATGCATAACAGAACATGTTTCACCCCCTATCTTTATAATTTAGGGTTTTCATAAGGGTTTTCATGCAAGTGGACCCTGAACACTTTTTCACGATCCCCAAACATTATTTGACTTTCTACAAAAGTTCTGTTGACATTTGATATTTCCTTCTTAATAGGATCCCTTTGGTGCTACAATGACAGGTTTGTTGAAAAAATATATTAATTTATAAAATACCATATTAATTATATTTTTATTTATTTTTAAAAATTAAAAATGTTGTTTTTCATGAACAGATCATTCAGCACTGATGAGCAGCTAAGAGAAACAGAACCAGTCTATGATGGTATTTGTTATACAGTGCAAAATATTATCAAAATTTTCCATCTAATGTACAAACTTCTTTAAACCATGTTTATGGACAATTGTAATCTGTAGGCATAATACCTACATTTAAATAATTTTACTAGCTTTTGCACAGTTTTTTTGTTGTGATTGGTCTTAATTCCTTGTATTTATTTAACCATTCATAGACACTTCATAGACACAATCTTTTGCAAGCAATGGTATTTTCTTGATTCTTTCTTTCTCATTATTTTCGTCCATATAAGAAACACATCCAGCTGAAGCTATTGAGGAAATACAAAGTGCCCGGTAAGCCAGTAAAACAATTTTACAAACGAAAACATAAATAAAAGTTTTTTTACGTTTTTTCTGTTGGCTTGTTCTGTCTTCTATTGGCTGTGGATTTCAGTTTAATTTTTAAAAAGACAAATATATTGACAATTTTTTGTTGTTTCTAATTGCCATGTTTGCATTGATCTATTACTATTTTCACAAGTATTGTTATACATTATTGGTGGTTTTCTGTTCAATGCTTTTCACACTTGTTTCTTTTCTGTTTTCATTATATCTCTGACTGGCTCCTCATGAACACTGTAAACATGTTTAAACAGCAGGTTCTCAGAATGGGATGAGTTCTCTGATAGCGGTATGTCACAAATGTTCACAAATTTATTTAGAAATTCCAGAGCATCAAAAAATATATATATTTTAATGTAAATACAAATAAATATATCATTTATATTGTCTTAACTGTATATATCTGAGGTCTCAACTGTGCCTTGAACACAACATTGAACACTTATTTTTTAGGTTTTACAAATCTAAAGTTAAATTGCATTTTTTTTCACAGAGGAAGATGTCCATGTTTATCAGGTATCACATATGAAATACATTGACAATTTTCATTCATCTTAATACATTTTAATTATTATTTATTATTATTTTTTATTATTATTAATCATTTAATTATTATAGCTTAATAGTTTATTTTTTGCCCCACAGAATTCATAAAGGATTTTTTGATATGTCTGCTTATCTATGTCTGAGACAAATTGTGTGTAAAATATTCCCTTTTTTAACAGCAACATCCTGATATGGAACACAAATATGCTGTGTGTACCCTGAGACGACAAAACCAAGATTGTGAAAGTTCACTCTGATGTTTTTATATTTGAAAATTTGATATTTAATAATAAAATATCATACACAGCACAGCACTGAGGTCAAGCTATTTAGACTACATACATTTGCAGTAGAAGTAAAATACTTAAGTTCATTGATGGCAAACGTGGCAGATTAATGGATTTTTGGTTTATGAGTTAATTTATGGGTCGATGAATGCGTTTTTAGATTAATGTTACCTTAACACAAAAGCCCCTAATTGACTTAACTTGCATTTAGATGTCTCACAAACAAAACATGCTTAGATGGTTTGTGGTGTATTTGATGTATTATTTTTTCCAACAGAAAAATAAATTCTATAAATTCTAAGCATTTATTCGTCATTGTTTTATTTGAATTATATATGCGTTTTGCATAATGCATTTTCGCTGTTAGAATCACAACTGCATTTTGGGTTATGCACAAGCGATTTTCCGACAGTAAATATTGCAGTATTACATCTGTTTCCGACAGATTAAAAGCTGGAGATCATCTTCTGCGGTGGTTGACTGCATTATTTATGGAAACACGCGAAATGTGTCTGTCTCACACGGACGACAGTAAACAAATCAAGTTATATAAATTATACCGATCTTAAAGTAAGCTTTCTAAAGAGAAGTAATAATTTAATACAAACTTGTAAAGCGGTTGTTTGTTTTGATTGTTGCCTTGACATCAGACATCATTAACTACGCGAATGCAAGTGCTGCCAGCGTGATATGGCCTGATAATGTAAATGCACAATGGGAGTGCGCTGCAACGCTAACGTGCAACAGAGCAACGGTAAGTTTCCTGTATATAAAAATACTGCTTCTTGCATCTAAGTGTTGCTTTTTTAATGTGGGGCTCTAGCTTTTCATAGATTTAAACTTGTAAATAAATGCGAACAATCCCAAACAAGTCTCATCTTTGCCAAATGCACACCGTTCACGTGGGGATTTAGACAAATTAATTTTACAGTTTTGAAAACTTTCCCCAGTTTTGACTGGAAGTTTCCCCAGTTTTGACTGGAATGGACAATAATTGCGTTTATGTTCTGTCCTTTTATATGCATTGTGCTGTCTTTGTTCTGTACTACCCTTTTTCACATGTACAGCTGCTTTGCACAACGCAACGTTACATACAATTAACGCTATATAAATACATTTGAATTGAATTTGGAAATAGACGAGTTTGCAGGTAATTTCCAGAATTGTCTTAACAATAATGTGAAAAAATATTATGACTTTGAACACAAATTCTAAACATAAATAACAAATTCTTATGATAAGACTGAAGAAAGTTAAGATAAAGTTTCATTTCAATATTTAGCACAGGAAGACAAATGTTGTTAGACCATTAGCGTCCACAGACTTCCTGAGGTGACAGTAATAGCTGTAAACTTCATTTTTTTTAAAGATGCAAAGGCCAAAATATACATAGCTGTATAAAGCTGTATGTATAAAGCTTTATGTCGACTGTGATAGTGGGCAGGTCTGTCAAAGCATGTACTAATTATAATTTTTTAAACACATTTTTTAACACATTTTACCCATAACCACATACTGCAGGTAATACTTTTTTTTAACCACCATCACATCATGTCTCAGAGAATTGAGTGTAATGTCAAGTGAGAAAGGAACAGCAGACATACAAAATAAAGAGCAAAACACAAGGTGCATGCACCACATTGTGCAACTGCTAAAGTTTGAGCTCTAACCTCAAAACAATGCCATCAGTTTATTTAGGCTCATTAAAACTAGCAGCATACATTTCTAAAATAACGTACTGCTACACTCAACGCCCTAAACTGTGCTTTAGCCTGAGGAACAAACAAGTCAGCTTCTCATATAGGTGATTATAAAACTGTGTTTAGATTGACACCTTTAAGAATATTTTTATAGACAAAAAATTTTTCCCCGTCACTGCAGAGGTTACCTGAGGTCAACAGTCAGGCCAGACACTGCAACCAACAAACCAACACACCACTTATAATCTCCACAGTAACTTAAGATGGACCTTTGTAATATTGTTAATATTGATTATTAGCTAAATACATTATGTTTGCTTAACAAAATGAACATAAACACAAAGTTACTCACAGTAGCTTAAAGAAAACTGGGTCCTGGAGTTTAGCCTGGGTTTCGTTCTCTACCTCTTCTCCATTTTGAGTTTTGGTTCCTTGCCACAGACACACTGGCTTGCTCACTGGAAGATTAGTATCATCATCTGCAGTGTTGGAGAGTAGCTAAATACAAGTAGTGAGGCTACTAACTTAAATTAATTTTCATTTGCTTGACACTAGCTCGTTTTGAGTTTTTCACTTTTTTGTTCTGAGTTTTAACAAATCAGAAATACTTTAAAGCAGAGCATCATCACTCTTCTTCATACTAGGTCACACAAAATGGGGAATACTGACATGTATTGTTATGTCACACATTTTTGGCATCTCATGGCTTAATTGTTTACTGCGAAGAGATAGCAAATTTCATAAAGCAGATGTAAAAATGTTTGGGGGTTTTTGGGAGAGTTTGGGCAGCACAGTAGGATAAGTTAATTGTTTATTTTTTTTGCTTTTAATTTTTCATTTTGTTATATAAAGCATTCATGCAATAACATTCTTGTTTATCTACATTTTTAATTGTGGTTCCAAAACCCCTTTTGGGGCCGCTGTACATACATTGTATTAATTGCACTAAAATCACAGATCAGGTTCTGTCAATATTCAGTAAAGATTGTACATATGTATAAATGTATTATATTCTTATAATAATTCATATGAATGTTTAAAACAGGAGAAGGCAGATATTACAAGCTAATGGAGGATCCTTCACTGTGATTGGTCCTTTCTACTGTGCGGGAAAATGCAGGGGG
>JBAJNP010011539.1:0-14614 GCA_036877545.1 Yasuhikotakia modesta | reverse complement strand
TTGTTTGGAATATAAACTTGTCATCCACATTAAGAAAATAATTCCACAAGTATTCTGCAATTTCACATTTTAATTGAGTAAATTAGTACAATTTATTCCAAACAAAGTTCTCCAAGCAGAAGTATGATAGAACTTATGTTGTTTCTGATTGTTCCAGGTGTGAAGCCCAGGCAGTGGTCTGAGGAGGCCTCCATAGTGTTCAGGAATCATGTGGAGAAGAAGCCCTTGGTGGGGCAGCTAGAATCGGTGCAGGAGGCATCTCAGCCCTGGGATCGTAAGGTTGTCATCTACCTGGTGGACACTTCTCAGGAGGAAAGAGACATCTGGTTGCATGACATTATGTCTGAGTTTACTGATGAGCTGACCAATGCAGCCTAGAAACCTGATTAACTACCAGTGTTCCTAATGGTTCTTATATGGGTATTTAGTAGTTATATCCTGGGATGCTGTAGGTTTTAAAGGTGCTGTAAGTGACTTCTGAGAAACACTGTTGAAAATCAGAAAAACAGCATAACTTTCAGTCAACAAAATAAATAATTGTGAAAATATTTGCTAGATGTTGTATGTTTGTGTGTTGAATAAATATTGTATTTGCAAATATGTATAAATAAGATCAGACCGATTCCCACAGCATCATAATCTCTTAGCCAATCAGCAATAGGGGGCGTGTACATCAGCTGATAGTGAAGTGATGTGCTGGCCAAGTATGGTGTATAGGATTTGTTCTGTGCATTCTAACCATCCAGTAAGGGCTCACACATTGGAGTAAGTTGTGAATACAAACCTTTAGAGCATTTGGGGGTAAGGGGCCTTGCTCAAGGGCACCTCAGTTGTGGTGCTAACAGCTTGAAATCAAGGGAGTTCAACATAAGAATTTAAAAACAGGTCTCCTGGACTAGTGTTAGCGCACTATCCAAATTTGCCTGTATTGCATAGCATGTTTGTTATCTTAAGGGCGGAGCAATGAAGGAATGGGGTGTGCAATGTTTGTTTGTGTGAGTTTCAAATATTTACAGTGTTTCTCAAAGGGCGCTTACTGTACCTTTAAGGTTATTTTATCAAATGTGACTTGAACGCAGATCTGCAAATGTGAATCTTAGAGTTTGTTTAAAGTATATTATTGAAAAGTGTAGATTAAGCTGTCAGCACCCTTTAAAGCAAGGGTGTCCGTTTTTACTCCTGAAGGGTCAGTCCTGGAGTTTAGCTTCAGCCCTGATCAAACACACCTGAAGCTGCTAATCAGGCAGACCAGAAACTTCTAGGAAAGTGTGTTGAGACAAGTTGGAGCTAAACTCTCTGTGACAGAACCGAGTTTGGACACCCCTGCTTTAAAGGGTTTATTGCTGTTCCCTAGCAGTGTTAACTGCTTTCTAAAGGCTTGGTGAGTTTTGCCCTTGCATTAACATGAAAAGTTGTGAAGGTCCCTTGTCAATGAGCGCAAGATTTCATCTAAACGTGACCTTAAGTTACTGAAGAACTATACAACTGTACCAAACTCTATGATGCTAAATTATATTCTGTATTGTTTATGAAGACTGATTGACTAGACTTTCCAGATTATATCTTGAAGTTGTGTTTTGTGATGGCATGCTTAATGCTTAAAGTGTAGCATGTTAACAGGCTGCCAGTTTATTATCTGTATGGTCCAAAAGAAACTAACAATGCACAATGTGCTTTAATTTGCACCAAGCTGTCATTTTAAAAAGTGTTTACATGGACAAGCTTTTATGAGTCAAAAGCAATTTGAAAGGCAAGAGAATTATTTCTTTATTTTCCTTTAAGAAAATGGTGAAAGCTATTTGTGCTTCATGTTTTTGGCTTCTGGTTTTAACATTATTTATTTAACTTTTTTTTGGTGTCTTACTGATAGTAGAGTGAGAGCATGTTTGGGGTGTGCAACAATATGTTTAAGTTGTTTCCATAGCAATGGCATACTGTAATGCACAACTGAGCTTTATTAACTGATTTATTAATTGACATTTGAAGGATAAACATTGTCGGCACGGAGGGTTGTGCTTGTGTTTTAACTACATATGCTCAATATTTTAGAAATAAAAGGTGAAAACTCATTGTTGGTAGCCTTATTTAAACTCAAGACATGTTTGTTCACCTTCACTATAGGTCAGTAGAATGAAATGCATTATGGGACATGCACTGTTGCTTCTCTAAATCCATCAACTTTGGAGAATCCAACCAGAAATGTGCAGGAGTTAAAATGCATCAAAATGACTAACATCCAACCTGAACAAGTCTGCTTTTCTAAACTAACCAGTCATATGAAGCCACCTGTCATATAAAGACCATTTTTCATAATCCAGTCAAATAAACATGAAGTCCCAATTTACATTTTTATAATTCATTATCCCATTTCACTGGAAAAATGTCACATTATGAAAACAACATGCCATTTCATGTTATCTTTAGCATGCTAATGTAACATTGTGCGTTGCTTTCTTGTCATTCGTCAATAATGCCAGTCCTTCTTTACAAAAGTTTTCGATTCATCACCAGTGTTTATTCATGTCATGCATTCATTCATATTCATCAAAATGTGAAAATTTAAATACAAACAAATGATAAAGATACTGAGATTTGAAAAAGGGGCGACAGATATTATTAAGATCTGGAGATGGAGGGAGAAGTTGGTTACACTTGGATCATGTGACATCACTGCAGTTCATCAAGCATTAGTCGACAACACTCGCCCACTTTAACTGGATCGCTAACGTTAGCGTATTTAGAAATCTGAGAGTTGACACCCAGAGATCTTGCAAGGTCCTTTGCCGTGCTGTCCCCAGCCACCGTGGTCCCAAGGGCCACCAGCAGCCTGAAGACCGCCTCTTTGTCCTGTACTACCTCCAAGGCAGTGCTGGCCACGGACAAGCACTGTACCTTTGCTTCTATCTCCGCTGGTTGACCGTACAACCTTCCAGCATAGTTAAGCACCAGGGTAGCCAGGGCAACGTGGATGTTTTTGTTGCAGACTGTACGAAGGTCTCCGGCCCGGGAGAGAACAGCGTCACGTTGGCCCAGGAGGAGTGTACGCCCGTGGGATCCAGCAAAACAGTTACACAGTGTGCGCAGGGCCAGCATTTGGTTGGCAGGCCTGCCCTCGGGGGACATGAAACCTAGGAGATGGTTGCACAGACTGGCACCCTCGGTTCCACCACACAGCTGAGCGTTGACTTCAGGGTGCCGCACAGCCAGACGCAGGATGTCCAAAACAGGAAAGACAATATCTGAGGATTGAAAATGAGAAGTTAAATGAGCTTCAAGCCGAATGAGGAACTCACTACTCTGATTTACACAGAAACAAGCTTGGATTTAATTGCTTTAAACAAGGTAGCACAAGTAATTCTGGAGAGGCTATAAATAGCAAGTTAGCTTTGAATAGCATAAAACCCCCTCCCTCCCTTTAAAGCGCTCTCTCCAAAGCCACACCTTCTCCAACTAATGAACATAGCTTGGCAGAAGGACATCCAAACCAAATGCAATGACTGGATAAGCTTTTATTGGTCCTAAACTTTCAACAGAAGATACATAGTAATATAATTTATAATATATTTATCCAACTTGACGACTTTCAACCAGCATAATTAAAACTGTTTCTGGAACATACTGTCTCCCTGCATCCTGCATTCAGAGTGAATTTTGTTGCTAGTTTCAACTGGACTGGACATTGTGGGTGAAGTATTAATTCAATCCAGCGTCTTACCATGTGGCCAATGGCTGGTCTTCCAGAGAATGCTGATCTGCTCTGCAGTGGGTTGTTCCTGCCCCTTTGGGTCGGTAACTATGATCAACAGTTTCTCCAGACTGTCCAGCGCTGCCTCGCTCAGCTTGTGATCCTGAGGAGCTGTGTTGTTCAGCTCACGAAGTTTACCTGCAGATAATATTGGGGCAAATGTCATGGGGCAATAGAAGAGAGATGATTTTCAACAAGCATGTTGTTATTGATTGGGAAGGGTCCTGTTTAACAGAGGGTACAGTACTGTGGCTGTATCATATTACTTATATAACGCTACTCCATAATGCTTCTCCAAGGAGCTTTCAAGAATTTCAATGGAACCATGACTAAAAACTAGTGTAATACCATTGTACTTGTTTGTTAATGGCACTGTACAGCCCAGCCTGAGAGACCTGTTAGCCAATGGCATTGGACTAAGTCAAAAAATCCAGTGTAAAAATGTCACTTACCAAGTATCTGAGTGGCATTGGCCTGTTCAAACATGACGCCATCCGTATTGGGGAAGTAGATGTTTGTTGTAGCTTTCTGGATGGAGGCAGAGGAGTAAGCACTACCTCCTAAAGTGGTTGAGAGAGATATTACTGTACATAGTCCCCTCATGTGTCAGGAACTGCAGGTTTGCATATTTCTGTGCTTTACCAGTGAAAGGATCAGCGATTCCTGAAGGTGCTGTGCCGGTGGAACCCGATCCAGGGATATACCTGCCAGCTCCTGCCTCAGCAAACAAACATCACTCTCATCAGCAATAAAAACACTGAGTCTCATATTCAAGCAATATCACATAAGCAACAGTTTACCTGTGAACGGATCAGCTCCAAATCCCTGGCTGTTGCTTCCGGAACCCGGGATGTACCGTCCAGCACCTGTCAACAGAAGAAGCACATTTCAGTCTTGTGCTGGACCAAAACCATATAAATGAACTTCATGTATTTATTAATTATCCAAGGAATTCAGTCTTCTCCATTTCAAAAACAATAACAAAACGGGGGCTTACATTTTAATTGTGACAATTTTTTTACAATTATACATTATGCTTTAACATTAAGCTTTTTTTCAGCTATGTTTTCAACTGTAAGTTACTCACCTGTGAAGGGGTCCGTGGCTGTGGGGGGGCCTGAACCCAGAGTGTGGCCTTTGGTGTTCTCAATGATGAAGTTAGCCACCTGATCCAGGAACATGGGGCTCAGGTCGTTCTTCTGCAGGAAGTTGTGTGCAGTCAGCCAGGGGTCTTCTGCCAGATTGTAAGGCAGCTTCAAGGGTGGACCACCTTCATTCACATCAATGGTGAAGATGAAGTCATACTCCTGCAGACAGAAGAACCTTGAGAAGTTATCATATGACATGAGCGAATTCAATTCTGACGCAATATTGAGTGTCATCGCTTACAGTTCATGTCAGATTGTAGAACTTGGATCTGAAGAAAGAGGATCTAAAGCAGCTAAGCATGAGTTCTACTGCAGTCCAGTCAGACAGAATCTCTCACCTTGCCCTCATACATCACACGCTTTGAGCTCTGCTGAGAAGAGCCGCCCACCACGTCTCCGATCTTCACCCAGCGTCCATCATTCTCGCTCCACTGATACGCCTCAACGTTTGAACCCTCCTTTATGAGTCGTGTCTGTCCGTCACGATTCCCTGTTATATAAATAACAGCCAGCAAACTGTTAACAATTTATATTACTCTAATCTGAATGGATAAGTGATGTATCCATCGCTTTAAGGAATGAACTCAAAATATTATTTTCTTTCACAAATTATTGTTTTACTTCAGAAGACATTTTAATAAACAGGAAACCATCTATTATGGATATAACTTTGATTGCACTATTCAATACCACTTTAAAGCATAGATGTTACTTAGTTATTGCGTTCGTTTGAAGAAAGTCATATACACCTATAAACTTCAGCCCAACCCTAAACAAATGCACAAATCTCCTAACCTGGTTCGTTCAGATGCTCTTTGCCTGGTAAGTCCTCTATCTTGATGTCACCCAAGTCTCCAGTCTTAGGGTCAATGATGGCTTTGGACAGCTCGTCCTCGAACGCCTGCAGGTCCTGAGCGCTCGCCACTCGCTCTACGCTCTCGGTGAACACGCGGATCACGCCATCACTTAAACAAATGTGACAGTCATGTCAACCTCATGCAGGCTAATAAACATCAATACTGTTGACACTGATGAAACAGCTGGAACAGAAATGCACACCTGGCTCCAACTGCAATGTCTCCATTGGTCAGAATACAGCAGCACCACACGGACTGAGCAGGCAGGCGGACAGTCTGACAACATTCTCCTTTCTTCCAGACACGGATTGTTCTGTCCTCTCCTGTACTTATAAAGTCTAACAAAAAAAAACAAGATATGAGATCTAGACTTACATTTTTACATATATATTTTTTAAATAATTATTTATATGTGCATTCATGTACTGGATTTTATATACAGACAAACAGCAGACACAAAAAGTACTTGGAAACATGTAATTTAAAACTTTTAGAACCTCTCTACTGCCATCTCTGTCTGAAACATAAAATTGCAGGTTTCTTTGCATACATGGGGCAGGTGAGAAAAATTAAGGCCAGTACCTTGTCCATTAGGGAAGACAGCAATGCTGTAGATATAGTTAGTGTGACCGTAGTAAACCTCCACGCAGTCACCCGTCACCATCCAGCGTCTGATACTCGCATCATTACTGCAGGAGAGAAACTCCAGCTCGTTTATCACAGCCAGTCCTCTCACACAGTCCTCATGACCTGCAGGACACAACACGGCTGTTAGTCTCCACCTCACTAATGCTGACCCCTGCTGGACATCTGGTATAGTGAAACCAGCCCTTAGGTTCTGTATTGATAAAGCATTAGAGGTGTCACGTGAGCCAACCTACCGGTGTAAGTCTTCTCACAGCGACCTGCTTTCCATAACTTGATCGTCTTGTCAGCTGATCCAGAAAGCATTAAACCCTGTTCCGGTAAAATCACCACAGCCCATACGGCTGCCGTGTGTCCCTGAGGAGCAGAAATTACAGACACAGAAAGCAGTCAGCACATTAGTGAACACTCACAGTGTACTAATATTGACTTCAGACAGTGTGGTTAGAGCTGATCTGCCTCTTAAAGATACAGCAGCAAAAAAAATTTAAAGAAAAATTATTTCCAATTATGCATTTAACAAACATATTTATCCAAAATACTTTACCTGTAAGGTCATCATACACTTTTCACCAAGCCAGACTTTGGCTGTAGTGTCCCACGAGCCACTCAGTAATGTGCCAAACTTGCCAGCGGAGAGAGTGCAAACTGTGGACACAGAGAAACAGCGCAGATGGCTTTTAACTTAAACGTTTTCATACCAGTGCCCACTGTGAAAAGGTGAAGTCTTTTGTTTTGGGGTCACCTGTGTTTTTGTGACCCTTGAGTGTAAACAGGGGGTCTGGTCGGTCTAATGAAAACACACAGATGTTGTTGTCGTGTCCTCCAGTGGCGATGAGTCCTCTGGGATACGTTTCATTAGGAGCGATGACACACACACATGACACAAAATTGGAATGACCATTCATGCAGTGCATCTCCGTAAAGCCCTTGTTTTCACTGCAGACAAAAAGAAGCGAGAAACAAGTTATTTTTAACAATGTTAATGTCATTCAAAACAGGATCAAACGATTCATAGGTTACATTATGAATTATTTATTCATAATGTAACCTACATACTATGTGTACACAAACAGGAATGCCAGTTTAGCTTGAACTGAATTCAACCGAGTTAAACACCGTTTAATGTAAGTAATGCAAAGCTTAGAGACACATTTTTACAGATGTATTTACACTTCCTTTGTGCGTCGTGTGTTTTACAGACCGGTGGCTGTCAGGAAACATAACAAAACCGTCGGTTTCGTTGTAAGCTGTTTTAAGCAGTTTCGCTTGACCTGGCAACCCGTCCCATTGATTTGACAAACTCAGGAGACTGTTAACCACACGCGGCTTAGTAACCAAACACAACCGGCGTCAACTAACTCTAACACAAGTCAATACTAGAGCCGAGGTGTGTAGAGGAAGCTGACGAGACGTACCTCGCGTCTGGTACCCAGACCCGTGCGGTTCGGTCTCTGGAGACGGAAACAAACGCTCCGTCCGGATACGCGGCAGCGGCGAGACCCCTGACATCCATCTCATGAGCGGGGAGAGAGCAGCGCAGTCTGTATGTGTTACTGCCGGCCATTATTCCTGATGAAGAGCAAATGAACGAGCGATCACCGCACACACTGACACAGCAACACTACAGACAGACAGCGTGATGGGAAAACACGCGACAAAATAAAAGTCCCGCATAACAATACCAAAACGACTTACCCTTACCTTATAATGCAACCTTTAAAATCACAAAAGGATGTTTATGGGTGCGTTTATTTTTAAATATTTTAATATACATTTTAGACTAACTAAAATACGTATAAGAAATATAAGACGTCAGACTTGTATTGATGGTTTGAACTTTAACCCGGAAAAGCATGACGCGGTAGATTTTGTTCTTCCGGTATAAGGTGAATATCCAGCAATAATGTCGCGTAATAAGAGAATAACGCTCATATTTGGAGGGTTTGTTACAGCTGTAGCTGTGGCATTTTATCCGATATTTTTCCATCCTCTTACTCACACTGAAGAATACAGTAAGTTATTTGTCGTTACACAAAAGTCACTAGTAACGCGTAGGTAAGTGAACGGAGTTATTGATCAGGTGTGGAAATACACGACATACGTCACGTTTAATGCATGACATTGAAACCCAGTGACCCAACCTGTGACGAAACTAACTAATTATTTAATTTAATACGTGTCACATTGTACCACGAACGAAATGAAATTATTTCAAGATATCAGTAGTGCAGACGTATAAATATGTACAAGTAATAGCTATTTGTTCATTTGTCAAAATTAAAAAATGTAGAACTGTAAATATTAAACTACGATGAGAGCTTTAGCGTTTAAAGTGTCAGTCTGAGAGTCACAAAAACGATGTTTAGTTTTTCTGAAACTTTCCAGAACAAGCGCAGAAGGTGAATCGAGCAGGTGTCAATCAGGACGACGTGCAGCCTGTCGGTGAGTCGCGTGTCTCCATGCCGCGGTTCATATAGTGCCTTGCTTTCGTTTCAAACGTGTCTCTGTAAGTTTATGGTCTTTACGACTGTCGTTCTTTATGTGGGATTAGGTGTGAAGATCTGGTCCGATCCCTTCAAGTCAAAATGATCCCAGTAAAACATACAGAGATGGAAACTGAATGAATGACAATTTGGAGGCGCGTCGAGTTTTTGCAAGAGACGTGCTATCAAACTCTCAATAACTTATAAGTAACTTACAGTAACGACCATGCGTTGTGAATCTGTGTGTTGTATTAGAGTATAAGTGTAAAAAAACTGAGATCAGCAATGTAAAATATATCTAATACTTGTTTAGTCAGTCAGCACTTACATTTTTCTACGAATCACTGCGTTGTTAAATGTAGTGTATTTATGCATAATAATAAATGCATCTTGAACTGTTGTTGAATATTGTTGTATATGTGACTGTTAATAACCACTAGGTGGCGCATATCGCCTTAAAAACAGCGGATCCTGTGGAAAGTGAGAATACAGTAATATTGTTGAAGAGATTAATAAATACAATGGCAGTTCATGGCACTACACAATTAGACATGTTCAGTGTTTACATTCCTTTTGCTTACACAAGTGAGACATTTTTTAAACTTTTGACTCTAGGGCTATTAGTTTGGATGTTTGTACATTGGAGCCCTCGGTGTATAATACGTTTTAACTTTATCATAACACCATGTAAACTCAGCCCTGCTTTTGTAATATCTTTGTTGCTCTTATGTGTTTTCGATTAGATTTTTGTGATATTTTGGCACGGACAGTTGGAAAAGGCCTTTGCCCCTCAAAAGTTACAAAACGAAATCTGTAACCTGAGAGCTGCGCTCCTTAGCCAGAACCCTGTGCCAAGCAAGTCTGGTTGTTATGGCAACAGGATCGGACCAGCACCTGTGCATGGAAGGGTTTGCCCCTTTGTCTGTGAGGGTCTAGTAATAAGGTCAAATATGTAATGCACAGGCTAAATGTATGTTAATTGCTACCAAGTCTTTATTATAACATGATATCAGTTTAAGTAATGGTGCAGTTTAAACATGGTCACGTAAAGAGAGAGATAGAGAGAGAGTGTGTATTACAGAAATACAAACACAGCTTTAAGAACTCATTTATATTCTGCTTATTTAATGCTTTAGCATAATATAACAAAGTATCAAATCAACTGGCGTCTTTTGAATAGTAAGCAGCACAGATATTTATTTTTAATGGTTTAAATATTTTTGCTTTGATTGATCACCATTACAGGTGCATTGCAGGTAAAATAAATGCTAGTTTAGAAATAGAAAGAGACAAACACAGATAGATACTGCCAGCTCACCTGTGTCACGACAACTGACTTCATATAATGTGGTTAATAGTGGTTAATAGACACCAGTTAATCACATGAAATTATAATGTTATTTTAATATTTTTATTGATGTTTGTTAAATTGTGCTAAATCATGTTTCAGAAACAATGTCCAGTATCAGTGATCAGATGTAGTTTGATATCTAACCATACATTTGTGTGATGGAAACGTCTTGTGCTGTTCTCAGGTTACAGTTGTGCTGATTTGGCAATGACATTTTTGCCTGTTAAAAAAATAAATGCAAGTGAGGAAGGAAAAGAGAAAAAACGAAAGGGGCTTTACTGGAGGATGCAGAGTCCTCCGTCTCGTGAGACCTGCTGCATATCCAAGAACTGACATAATATCTCCTCAGTACCACAAAGAGCACATTTCAGCCCTCGCTGGAGATCCTGCCAGCACAGCAGCTGCCAAATGCAAAAACACTCCAACCCCCCCCCCCCAGCCTCCATCAACTCAACCAACTCCATTGTTTATAGGATGTTGTTATTGTTGGTCACCGTTCAAAAAACAAAAGGAAAAACTTAAGGGCCCCGGCCGTGCGGACGACCTGAGGCGAGGAGAGGAAAACAGGGAGACTGAGAAAAGCGCAAAATTCCTCTCATTCCTCACACAGTGTTTTCCAGATTCCTGAAACGACAACGGTTCCTCGGATGAAAGCAAAGGCTGCCGCGATGAGGAAATGACAAAAGCGTAAAGCTTTAATCCATGAGATTTTTGGGTTAAAAATGAGCAGAAATACATGACAGATAAGTGTTTAATTTGCTTACTTTACCCTGATTCACTGTAAGTTTATAATAATGAGTTATAATTTGAGCTGTTGTGTCCAACAGAGAGAAGATTCAGCTACAGGGTTTGTAGATGGTGCCGTGTTTGTAGCTTGTCCTTGTGGCTGTTGTTTGGAATTTACAGGAACTTGTCATGTACCTTAACCTGCAATTTTATGTTTCAAACAGAGATGGTGGTAGAGAGGCAAAAAGTACAGATTGCAGCTGACTGCTACCTTATCAGACCTGCATTAAAGTCCAAAGCATTAAAATCACCTCAGGCTGTGCGCAGAAAATGGTATTTCTGTATCTTCTAAACGTTTTCAGCATGCGCTCATGCTTTCATCTTTCTGAAGAAGCGAAACAGTCCAACCTTTATCTGATTTAGTGGCGAAAGAGTTAAACGCTCACGGCAGGGAGTCAGATGGCTTTGTGGTTTCACAAGTCACTGTCTCTGTTAAGACTCTTTTGAACAGCTGTCTACAGATTGTACTGCTGATATAAACTCTGGAGACAAATAAACTTTTCTAGCTGTCAGAGATTTTAAAGGTAGAGTAAGCAATTTTGGTAAGGTTAGCAATAGCAACTTTGAACCCAGCCCCCCTTATAGAGTGAACTCAAAAGCCACACCTCCACCACTAGTGCACAAATATATGCAAATACATAGTTTGACAGGCAAGCAGGAAATCAGAATGCATCACCGAATGCAGTGATTGGATGCTCGTTTTATGGTTCATTGTCTTTTACAGAAGTTACATGTTTATATAAATTTATTAAGGCCACTTAGTATTTGCCATCAGGATGTGAAGAGACTTTCAACAGCATAACAAAAAATGTTTTTGGAAAAGATCTACCCTGCCTTCAGCAGCAAAGGGACGGGGTCTAACACTCTGGCCAGAGATGTTGGGAAATGACAGAAATGATTTCCATTGGGAAAAATAAGTGCACAGACTCCAGACAAAACCAAAATCAGATGCATTGAGTAGATATGCGCGGATGGTGTTTGTTTCGAAGCGTTTAAAGACAAAACAGCCAAAGTATGTGTTCAATGAAAGTCTAAAAACGAAAGCAAATTGTTGTAATTAAAGACAGAAGTGATATGACACGTTTTTGCTTTTGGAATGTTTTGCTGGAGTTTAATAACCTTCAACAGCTGTGATGAATCATGTCAAACGCTCTCTGATTCCAGTTTAAGAGGCCATTAATCTATTTCTAAATCTATATCTTAATTGCTTGTTCAGTAAGTATATTTTGCTTTCCACATGCTGGAAGTGTTTCTGCAAAATGTCTCTTTGTCTTTCTTTTTCCTCAAGCAAGCACATGTACCCACATGCTGTTAAAGACACACACACACACACTTAACGTTACTATTATACACGGCTCGGATTCTCCCTCCCCAATGATATTATCCTCTGAACAATATAATCACACCAGTAGTTTTACTCTTGGGTTACCAGGCTGAAGGAGTCTTGTGGAAACAGATAGCATAAGTATTTGGCAATATCTGGAAAAATGAGCTTAGGGAGGCCTTGCGAGTTCTGATGGCACTGGCCAGACTTGAAGAGGCTTTTTGAGGACAAGAGGGAAATCTTCAGTGAGGCAAACACAAGTGTGACTCATTAATGGAGAGCTTTTGGGGAGCTTGTATGTGTTTAGGGCTGTTTACAAATTGTGCTGCGCCACAGAGGAACGCTGTTGTTGGAAAGAGGTTGCCGTAATTCTGGGTTATTTTGTTTGTGTTTTTGTCATTTGCATTTACTGCTTGTCTGTGGATGTTTAATAAACGTTTTGTATTTTCTAGGTTAGCAGCAGCATCCAGGGTCCTGACTGAGACAGACGTAACAAGGTTAGCTCGACCAATAGCGTGAGCTTGGGGTGGGATGTCTGTTGTCTGACCAATGGCAGGTTGAGGGAATGAAAATAGTTTGGAAACAATCATTGTTCTATTTGATGTCTTTAGTTGCGCAGATAATACAGACATCTTAAAAATAGCTTAGGAATTCCAAATGAGTCATATGGGACATAGTGTATATATGGTCCTTTTTTGTTTAAAAGAATCTTTGGTCATTGTTTGACTCAAGTGTTTTTATAACGTTACAGCTGTAAATCAATGTGGAAAGATAAATGAAACAGTAATGAGTCACTGTTCATTTTAAACATGAACAATGAGATAACAAAAAGAGAAACCTCTGTTGTTGTTCTCACATTTCTCCAGTGTTTGTCAGCAGGTTTTTACGCAAAAGTTTGGCTTCGGTATCTATTTATAACAATCACAAACAAGAGGCAAATCGAAAAGAAATGTATTCTTCAAAAAGAATGATTATATTGACTGCCACTCCTAAAGCCTGGCTGTCAGTTAAATAGGTCAATATACATTTAATGTTACCCCTCAGATTCATATCAGTGGGGTAATAAACAGCTACATATACTTTCAGTCTGGAAAAAGGTGCAAAAAAAAGAAATAAATATGTTTTTTAAAAAAAACTAAAAAATGTTTTACTAACAATTAAGAATAATGTTTTAATCTGTTTTATAATGTGAAATATTTTACATTAACTTTGAGAGAACTTTTAGATAATGTTAGCCAACGTTCTGAAAACATTCCATGTTAGCTTGGAATACTTCTAGTCCATATCATAGAGCTATTCCACAGTGAATGAATGCTCACGATTATTTTTCATGCATTCCAGTGAATTTTATTCATAATTCCTGGCAAGGATGTGCACCATCGACCTTGGGAACTAAATCACAGTAAACAGGCAACAATATATCAGGGGTGAAAATGTGGATTTTTGACATAGAACACAATAAATCAGCCACAATATGAATTGTGTGTATTTTAACAAATATTCTTAGATGAATGAATGGTTTTTCAAAAATATTTGCAAGAGCTGTAGACAGGAAGAAGATTTTGACCCCCATTAAACACTTTTGGGGTCTCATCCAATAGAAAAATTCAGCCTTGGACCGCAATGTGTTTTCATTGGTCGGTTGCTGAGTTACTGAGCATGATAAGCTTGTTTTGATTGAACAAATGATCCTGCCACAATGCACGGTCAAAAGTAAATATTCAAGCCACACAAATCCTGTTTGTGTAGAAGCTTGAGCAATGGAATGCACTGTATTATTGCAGTATAATGTTGAAGATACGAGCCTGACAAACTATATGCAGGAACATAGATTAGAGGTACATAGAACATAGGTGGATTCATTTATATAGTAACCCAGTGCCTATTAATGTATTTAAATGTGCACATGCACATACAAACGCTTTCTTAGGGTTTTCATCAGTGTGCAATAGATGACAGCACAAAATATGGCCTGGCAGGGACTAAGGATTCTGGGAAAAGAATCGGAACATTGGAGCAAGCAACGGAACACAGAGCTGTCCACTGCTGGCTCGTCCGACCTTGGAAGAACCCCTCATATGGTGCTCACATCTGAGGTTATCCCTGGAGAAATTAACCTTCATACTAACAGCAAATAGCTTCATAGCGGTCAGAAAAAAAGGAAATATACTTGCAATGGGTTTTTCCTGTAGGCTTCTGTTATTAATGATGGAAGTGAATTTTGGGAACGAGGCCATTTGGAAAAAAGATCAAATATATTATAGAGAAATGG